>WUAM01000413.1:1338866-1366909 GCA_024336885.1 Actenoides hombroni | reverse complement strand
CCGCGGCCGCCGCCATTTTGTCTGGGAGCGTAAATGTGAAAGGGAAAGCCGAGAGCGCAGCCCGCGGAGGGAGGCAGAGCCGAGCGGGGCCGGCCCAGCCGCCGGGAGCCGAGGGGTCGCCGCCAGCGCCGCAGGGCTGCGGGAAGAGCCCCCCGCGGCGGCTGCCGAGAGGAGCCGCTGAGGCGGAGCCCGGCGAGGAATTCCCCCGTCGCCCTCGTCTGCGTCGCAGGGAGCTGCCGGCGCCCTTCCCGCGGAGAGGCTGCGCTCGCCTTCACCGTCCCCCTCCCCGCCTCCCCGGGCTGAGTCGCTGTCCCGGCCTTGCCGCCCGCCGCGGCGGGTCCGCGGGGGGAGCCGCCGGCAGGGCCGCGCCGACGATGTCGGGGCAGTCGATCACCGACCGCATCACGGCGGCGCAGCACAGCGTCACCGGCTCGGCCGTCGCCAAAGCCGTCTGCAAGGCGACGACCCACGAGGTGATGGGCCCCAAGAAGAAGCACCTGGACTGTGAGTGGGACCCCGCGGTGGCCGCCTGCGGCCTGCGCCCCGCGGCGGGGTCGGGGGGTGGCCGGGGCGGGCCGGCGGCTAGCCCGCCGGGAAGGCGCTCCGAGCCGCGGGGAGGCCGGCGCGGCCTCGCTGCCCTCCCGTTCCGGGCGGCGAGAACCGTCAGCGGCCGCTCGTACCCGGGGAGGGGGGTGCCCTGTAGAGCTCGGCCGACCTGACCGGTTCGCTTTTCAGAATTGACTTTACACGTGGAGGGCGGGAGGGAGCTTTATTACACCCCGTCGCGCCCGGGAAAGAAAAATATTCTAGCCTGGTGAACTCTTCCCCATGAGAGCTTCTTAGTTTATGTGCTCGGGGTACAGCAGTGCTTATTAATCGGTCACTTAGGGAAAAGGTGGGTTAAGTGGTGTGGTTTTACTGTTGTGAGCGAGAAGTTACATTTTTAAGTGCTCTTCGGTCCTTCTTCACACCTGGTGGAGCGCAGACGCTTAAATATTTCTAACATTGCCACAGATATCATAGCTTTCTGTCCTGCAGCTCTTGGAACGAGGTAAAAAGACTTGAAGGGAAGGGCCAAGGTGGACCAATACCTCTCTCCAGAATGAGAGTATGTTGCCGTTGATATATTTAAAGTTAGTATGCTAAAACTCCTTTCTGTATACCAAAAGGTGCAAAAAGTTACCCGTGGTTTCCGCAAAGTATCCTTTGCTTCAGGTTTTAGTAACTGGATAGCAATTGAAGTTACTGTTTGCTCTGAAGTGCCCTGAATGCCTCAGACCTTGCGCGTTGTTGTACCCTTCACCGTCTAGTAAAAGCAAAGGAAGTGTGTTTCCATTACGGAGAGGGAAGAAAACATGAGGCTTTATGCTGCTTTCTTCAAAGTCAAAGCAGCAGGCTGGTAGTTTTGCAGGACTCGTTTGAGTTGGTGGTACTAAGGGGAGTCTGCTGCTCGAGCTCGAAGAAGAAGCGTCCCCAGTTAGACTGCTTGAGGGTCGTTTGGCTTTCTGATGCTATGTCACTCATCTGTTAGTACAGAATTCTTGTGCGAGAGCTTTGGATGTGGATCAAAGGAAAATCAACCAAATATGTATCTCATGTGTTTTTGACCTGAATGAGTAGAATCCACCTGCAGTAGTGAATATTGCAGCTACTGTCTAGAAATCAGAAGCCTTCGAACTGAGTAACTGACAATTTGGTTTTTTAAAATGTACCTTTTTAAAGTTACCTTATTTTGTCCTGTCTTGTTCTGCCTGTGGTAGAACAACTTAATGAGGTAACCCTTGAGTCCAGAAATGGCAACATAACAGGAAGCCAGAAAGTGGTGACAGTTTGCTCAATAGCTTGAAAGATTCTGAAGCTTAAAAGATGTAGTGTATTGTCTGAAAATAACCTTAAAGTAACACGATCTACTCTAAGTTACTCTCACAAAATAAGAAAATGGAGACCTGGAAAAACTCTTGAGAGCAGCGTAAACTGAGATTGCCTTTTGACTATCAAATTCCTCTGAATATCTTTTGATATAAACCTGTTTAGAGCTGTCATTCTCCTGAAGATCCCTTTCTGTGCCAGATGAGTTCTGTGGTTTGGTGTAATTCACTTTCTAAGACTTTGGTCCAAGACAAATAAAATATCTCTGTAAGGGGTTTAAAAAAACCTAACCCATCCCAGTGAACATTCTCCAGTCTTCATTGAGTATACCCAGGCTCTGCTTTTCAAACATCTGCAAGCCTTTGCATGGCACTTACTCTTTTTCACTTCTACACAAAACTTACTTGTATTAAATGCAAGCAGGTAATAAATGAGCTTAAATACTGTAATCTCTGGGGAAAAAAAAATCACACCATGTATTTTCAAAGCTACAGTGCAAGTACTTTCCAGTTGAATGAAACTATGAAGGAAAACATAGCTTGGATTTAATGCAACACTGCTAGTTGTACCTTGGTCGCTGTGTGTGTGTCACTAGAAATGCCACACCATCTGGCATTGCTTGTAATTGCTGCTCGAGAGAAAAGCTTCACCAGCAATGTGTTTGAGAGTTGCTCTGGTTGAGTCTGGGATCGTGGAGGAGTATCAGTTTTTGCACTCTATTCAAATTAATTCTTAAAATCCCCTTATTGCAGTTTCCTCAGAAAAAAAAATCCCAATAATATTGTAATATGGATGTTTACAGGAAGATGTTACACATGCAGTGTGTGAACTAGTATTTAAGAGTCTTGAGTTTTATCTGACTGCCAGCTGCTGCGGAGTAGAGTCATAATTTTTCTTGAAGAGTAAAAAAAGAAACCTCAACACTCACCTCTTTTTCCCCCCTCCCCCCAAATATCAGTGGTAATAGTTGGGGTTTTTTCCTTTTAAAGTAGGTCACAGTGTCCTAAATAAGTCAGCAGATCTATTTCTGTAGTATTTTGTAATATTTTAGGATAGCATAAAATGTTATACAGAGGCTGATCTTTTCTCTTAGTGGAGCAGCTGAAGGTCTTGTCTCTTCTTCCCCAGTGTGGGTGCTTTTGCTTCTCAGCCTCCTGAGTTTGGGTTTCAGTGGAGGGGGGCTAGGTGGCACATCTCTTTTTGGATAACTATTGAAAAGCATAATAAAAAAATGAGTAAATCAAAGCTGTAGCCAAGTTGGTAAGTGGCAGAGTTGGCTTGTGTCTAGACCAAAATTCAGAAAAATGCAAACCCCTAAATTTATTGTGTCTTAAACTTTTAAATGAACACAATAATAAAGGAAAAAGCAGCTCCTGTTTAACTTGTATACAGCCCAGTTAAGAAGCACGGAGGGAGGGGAAGGTAGTTAATGTTACTCATAAGAACTTCTATACATATACCAGCTTTGGAAGTCTTAGAAGAAGTGGTGATAATTCAGGTACTGTAAAATGGTGATATGTAGCAGAATTAGGCTTTGAAGCCTTTTGCTTTAGCAGAAAGTTCAGGTCTCCACCGAATCGTCGCCAACTTGATGTGATGTTATTGGCAAAACTTAATGACCATCACAGTTTAGGGTTCTTTTTGTATCTGCCTCCTCTTCCTTTTGCCAGCCAAAGCTCCTGCCTGTCGTGTGCATGCTGCTGCAGGGGGGTTCTCACGGAGATCTGCAAGGTGAGATGCAGCACGAGGAAATACTCAAACCCTTCCACAGGCAGTAAGGTGGCTGTCTTTGATTTGAAGCTCTTTAGTAATCTGTGAGGCTTTTCAATAAAATTATTGAGGAATTTTGCCTTGAACGAAAAAAAAAGTTAATGTTTTTGTAGCCTCTAAATGTGTTTTTAATTCAGAAATTTCTTAAAGCTTTATAAAACACTTCATGGGCTGTTATGTGTCCTTGTTTAGTTGGGGAGCAGGGCAGAATAGCTGAGTTGCTTTACTTTAATAAAGTAACTTTATTTTTCCCATGAAGCTATTATATAAATGAAACTTAAAGATTGCAATCAAATCTGCACAAGAAGAGCACATAGGCATAAATATATTTGTATCAATCTGGTGCTATCTTTTAATTAAATCCTCCAGCAAGAATTGTTGCATTCTTTATGCTGCCTTGAAAACGTTTGCTGAAGGGGCTCTTGTGTTTTATGTTCTTGTGATCTATAGTTTACGGTGCAACTTCCAAAAAGAAAATGTAAGGTTTTATTTTATTTTTTTTTTATTTTAAAGACTGCCAAGGTTGAGGAAAGTAGCCTTAGTTCTTCTGTCTGTCTTAGAGCAGTTCCAGTCCTGTGACAAAATGGAAGAAATACAAGGATATTAAACCATCATGATTGTCTTGAACTTAAGTATTTACAGTTCTCTTGAGAGAGGTGCTCCTGAATCAAGAAAATTATGACTTTCTTGTTACTTGAAAGTTGGAAAGTGGCAGTTTTTGTCAGTGCCTGGCTGAGAATTTTCCAAAAAACTGATTTTTTTTTTTTTTTTTTAAATATCTGTATTTATGTGGGCTGCTCCCCAAAGAGTAGTATGGTTTCATAGATGATGTGCCAGCATTTCAGATGAGCTGTGGAAAAGAAATCCTCAGTACTCTTCTAGGCAGTAAGATATTCACAGCTCTTCCAGGCTGCTTGAAAACCCCTGTGGTACTCTCCTGGTTTAAAGCGGCTTGGGGTTTTTTGTTGTGTGTTTTTTTTTCCTTTTTTTTTTTTTTTTTTTCCTTCCTGTGTGATGTTAACATGTTTCTAAATTCCATTCTAGAAATAGCACCACAGTTTCACTTGCAGTTGAAGTGATTCCTCTGGGTAATTGGCAAAATGCTTGGAGTTGTAAAGTGTTTATAGAAGTAGTGCGATAAGAAAATGAGCATCGCTTGCCCTACACGTTTCTTTCCAGGTTTTGCTGCCAACATCCATATTACAGTTGCCCAGCCGTCAGTCTCTCAGGTGCTTGTGCTCCTTTGTACATGCAGATGTATGGTGTTACCAGCCTTTTCCTCCTTCCCTGCCAGCTCTAGCAAATCCATACGGTTATTTCTACGTAGTTGTTCCTGTTGCAGAAGAATCGTATTAGAGAAATGACTTGGGTGTTTTGGTTTTTGTTATGTATCTCAGTTGCTAGAATTCAAAGGTGATGCTAGCTTTATTTTATTACTAGTTGTGAAATAATAGTTTAAAAAATTGCCTTGACTAGACTTCTTAAAGAGCTTTTTTTAAGTTTACATTTTTGTAATGTGCTCTTGTGAAAGTCCAGTTTTGGCCAATAAAATGCACTGGGGTTTTCTCCACCGCTCATTCGTACTTTAGTATTTAAGAGATGTTTCATTTGCCTAAGCGTGTGTTCTTTGGTATTTACAGCTGTGGCTTAGGTGTTTGTGCATTAAAGGAGATTTTGAAACCAAAGGCCACATTTGTGTGAAGTACCCTCAGAAATTGTCTTCAGGGGAGGCAGTGTGGGTCATCTTCAGCATGTGCTTCAAGTGCGTGGGGCTTGCAGCTCACTCGGGCTCTCTAAGCTCAAGCGCAGTGTGAGTTAGACTCTGAGTAGCCCTACATATGTGAAATACTTCATTTTGGTGCCTTTTACAATGATCAGGCTCACATCTTGCAGAGAAGCAAGTAGCACATGCTGGAAAACCTTACTAGCACTTTTAGGTAACTGCGATATTCAGTCACAGGGAACCACGCTTGTGGAATAAAACAGTAGCATAGGAACTTCTCAAATGCGCCAGAGGTCTGGCAACTCCCACTCTCTTACTATCACTTGACAGAAAACTTTTTTTAGTGTACCAAAGCAGAAGGCTCCCTTCTGAAGGTAGACATCTGGACAGCTTTTTGTGGTAGCAAACCTTTATGATGGCACAATAAGCTAAAGCTTTTTTTAATGGCTGTGTGGATTAAGGAGAGGTGATCAGTTACAGCATTTGATATAGTTGCCAACAGTAGGATTTCTGTCACAGTGTGCCTGAGAAGCACTATAAGAACACATTTGACACCAGCCTTAGACATAAGTATATGCAAGGGATCTCCCAGGTGGGCTCTGCTGGAACATCTGCTGGGAGACCTTCGCTTGAGGGAAGGTGACAAGACTGCGATCTCTGTGGAGAGTGCTGGTAAAATATGAATGAAATCACCTTGGGTAATTTGACTTCAGAGCGGAAAGGTTTTTGGTTTTAACCTGGGTCTTCACTCCCAGTTTCATCTGCTATTTAATAAACACTCTTAATATTGGAAATACTTGGTGAAAAATTTGGCTTGCGTAGTGTTTGGGGTGTATGGGGGGAGAACTTTGTGCAGCAGTAATATTTTTGATAGGCTATCTGTGTGGTCTTCGGCCTCAGCAGATCAATGGAATTTCTTTAACTGTGGGGGATTTGGTTGGTTGGTTAGTGTTTATAAACTGAGAATAGTATTTGTAACAGCTCTGTAACAGTTCTGTGCTGGTTACAGTTGCTTCAGTTACCTGAAAAATACCAAGCAAGATCTAATAACAGTGTCTTTCTAATGCTTGTTTATAAACTGTTTGGTTTTAAGAAGACTTATTTGCCTGAATGTGTTTTGAGAGAATTAGAAATGTCATGAAGTTCTCATTCAGTAGATGAGGCTGTTGAATTAAAGTTCAAGTTGCTTGAACTTGCTTCATTATAGGAGGCAGTAATTGACTATGGGCTGTTTGGACTTAGAAACTTTAAAATATGACTAAATTTGCCATGGCATCTGGCAATGATACTGCCATGAGGGCTGAGCAGCCTATATGAAATGACTTGGGTTTTATGAGACTTAAAACATTGCAATATTTACAAATGTTAATGCTACTGAACAGTAAGGTTTGGATGTATAGTTTGCTTAAATCTTCTTTTCAGGGCTTTTCTTCTTATGCAGTTATTTCAGTGGTTTTGTGTGATACTATTAAGAGTGAGTGTCCATCCCAAATGGCATGTTTTGTACATATTTGGAAACCTTTGGCATCAGAATGAAATTAGTAACTTATTAGAATTTGCATTTTATAGCTTTCTACTTCAACAAGATACTATCTAAAACTCTCTACTCTGTTAAAGTTGCTCTGGATATTAAATTATTCTAGACAGTGATTCTTAATCAAAGGACTTTATGTTCTTAATAAACAGATCTTTAGTTAAGATACATCTGTAACATGTTCCATGCAGTCAAACAGATAAATTCTAAGTGAAATATTTCTGTGGAGTGTTTTGCCCTAAACTATCAGTGTGATCTCCTTTAAATTTCTCATGGTAATATAATCTGTCCTCTATGTACTGCTAATAAGCCAAATAAGTTGGCCACTTCAGGGGTGCTGACACCCCAGTATCCAGTTGTAGCCCAGCTTCCCTAACACCTGCCCTTCTTCAGGTACTTGCACAGACAAACCACATAACCAGCAATGCTGCTCTGTAACCAAGAGCCTGCTCACAGACTTGGCTTAAGAGACCACAAAGGAAGCTTTTCAAACTGGATGTTTGTTTTACTGGCCAGGCCCAGTCCTTAAGGTGTACTTTGATCACACCTGGGCCAAATTTAGCTCAGAGAGAGTGTAAATGTCTAATGTGCATGTCTTGAGGGGTTTAGAATACTCCTGAATTCAGCTCTTTGCTCTCTCCTCAGCAAGTGCCTTTTTTTCCCTTGTATCTGCTGGAGCCTGTTCTGGTTTTGTACTAATACTCACGCAGAGCTGAGAAGCTCTCTGCCTCTGACCTCCAAAGTTAATGTTCTACTATTGAGTTTATAGTCAGTATTGGACACAAAGAGCTTTTTTTTAAACAAAAGCCTGAGACCTGCCATGATCCCCCACCACAAAACACTCAGTAGGTCGGCGGTTAGGTTATTTTAGCAAAGTGGGATGGCGCGTAGATGGAAATTCTTGCTTGTAATTCTTGCAGAGAAGAGGCTTATTGTAGCATCTCATTTGCTGGTGTGTGTGTGTGTGTGTTGGTGCTCAGGCCTGGGTCAGAGTTGCAGGGTACTTGCCTGTTGATCTCACAAGGTGTAGGTGTCTCAGCTTTTCCTTGCTTCTCTGATTTTCATTTTTTGGTTAGACTGAGTGGCTTCAGGCACTGAGCATCCAGGCCATCTGCACTGGCTTTTGGGCAATAATTTGGACATAAGAGTGTCTACTTGGAGCAGGTTATTTGGTGATACTTTTGAACTCCTTATAAAAAGTGCCTTTGAAGGTCATACTCGGAGTCTTTCAGTAAAATGCAGTGAATTTGAGCAAGGAATGTAAAATACCTCAAATATTTCTTAAAGAGCTGAAGTTAATGCTTCCAGTATGAATTCTCAATGTAAAAACAAACTAACTTGATGGTCCTCCTTGAGAATATAACTCATTGTAATGCTTTGATTTTTTGTTTTTCTTTCATTTAGATCTAATACAGTGCACAAATGAAATGAATGTGAATATTCCACAGTTGGCAGACACGCTCTTTGAGAGAACTGCAAACAGTAGCTGGGTTGTAGTGTTCAAAGCTCTAATTACAACACACCACCTCATGATGTATGGAAATGAGGTAAGACACTATTAGTTCTGGTAAAGCTTCCTTGTCAGTGTTTAAAAAAAATGTAACAATCTATGTACTTCATTTTTCGAATGTCTTTGTTTTAACTCTGATGGCTGTAAAGTACTTCAGAAAAGAAAAATATTCATTATTTCAATACCAAAATATATCGGCATTTGCAATTTACCTGCAGGTATCTGGGTTGGACTATGAGGGAATAATGAGTGACCTTTCTAGAATCAAGACTTTAAAAACTTCTGATGAGCTTTATTTCATTAGGCTACCTCTTATCAGTAAGAGCACAGCAGAAGTCTTGTTACCACTCCATAAATGTGCAGCCAACCTATTAGCAGATGAGAATAGTTATTAAAGGAAGGAACAATATGGTGTCTAGAATATTTGGTCTTGCAAATCATCATCTAATGGGCTAAATCTTCATATGTTGTTGCCATCAACATTGTCCCAAAAGAGGTTTTTATTGCAGTTAGTTCACTTGAGTTATTTCATCACTATTTACAAAAGGCTTCCTGGACAATAACACGGCACAGAAACGTAGCCTGTCTTGCACAGACCTTCAGTTCACATGACCAAGACAAAGTCCAGTTTAAGTTTAGTTCTGAACTTACGTGTAGTCATTCTAATAAATGACTGTTGACTACTGGTAATACTGAAATGATGATTCTTAAAGGTGCTGCTTCCAACCGTTAAACTGCTCTGAAAACTTAGTGTTGCCTCTTCTCTCAAAAGCTCTGTGAACTTAACTGAAATGCCCTGTAAAACAGCGTGCTTTTTGTTCACACTTCCCCACGCTACTTATGGGCTTAACTTGTAGTTTCAACAGATAATAGGCTGAAACTAGAGGATAATATGGAGTAAAATTCACTGCTTGGAATTCACTACTTATTTCAAGTATAAAGCTAAATTGAATGCTGTGAGTTTGGATATTTTATTCTCCTTTTTTTTTTTTTCCAATGCAGTTCATATCTATGCACTGAAACTTGAAAGGAAAAAAAACAAAACAAAAAGCACACAACTAAACCATAGAAAAAACCAAAACTTTAAATTATGGGCTACTGGTCAGTACCTGTTTGCCCATAAAGAGTTTTGTAGCGGCAGAAGAGTTGAATTTTTATGTTTGTACCAGAAATGTTCCTCAGCTTCGAATGGGTGCATTTGAAACTTGAAAAAGAGTTTCTTCATACCTGCTGAAATTACATGTCTGGAACACTAGTTCTGTAAATTCAGATGGAGCATGATTGTACTCCTCACTCTTCTAATATACTAAAAGAGGCCTTTTCCTTGAACAGATGAAAAAAATGTAAGTTGTTGAGCTTTTATCTTGAGTACAAGAAAACAAAGCAGAAGATCAAAATGTTGTCTGAGCAATCACTGTCTTGCAGTGTCTTGTTCAACGTGACTTCCTGTTTCTTGTGATGAAGTTTTGGGTGAAACAGGTTAAAATTCTTAGCACCTGTGTATTGTGCGATGCAAGACTGACATCTGGAGAGTGAGAGTTAGCCCTGGCACTTCTGAAATGAGATTCAGAACAGTCACTAATATTGAAGTGCATTTAGAGGCCTTTTGAGTATCACTGTTCTGTTCCTGATCATGCTCCAGATGTTTTTCTTCTGTATCTCTTTGAATGCAGTATTAAGATGTACAAAGACAAGATAAACTGACTGGAAAACAGAATAAGTAGTAAAAACAGTGCCAGAACTATTAGTAGGCAAGCTGTGTGTTGTAGACTTCTGTGAACTCTGAGGCTACAATAGTTATTGATGAGGTGGTACGTGAGAAGTTGGGGAATCATTTGGGCCCCTTGGAAGGTGGAAGTGCTGCTTTCAGGTTAAATAGTAATTGTGAGAACTCTTTTTGCTCTGCTAAGCCCACGTTACAGTTCCCACAGAGCACGTACTGTACAGAGCCTGACTGAAAAAATGCTGGTCTGTGGAGTGCCACAGTCCAAACCTGGCAGGCAGGTGGAAGAACAGGCCCTGCGTGCTGTGGCTGCAGAGGGATTCGGATCAAAGATATAACAAGTCCCTTAAGCCATGCTGGTCATAATCCTCTTTTATAGACTGAAACACATACAAAGAAGCAAGAAAGTCAAGAAATCGCAGTCATAGGAGATCTGTGTGGAACAGTAGCAGGGAAACTTTTAAAATTACCTTGCTATCTGGAAGTGTTTGTCTCTTGTATTATTTATGGAGCAGGCTATTATTTGTCAAAACGTATGTTAAGTCAAATCACTGCATAACATAATTGTAACCCCAATGCCCGTGCTCAGCACAGTTCCAGAAACATTATTGTTACTGATTACTATTGAACATTGTAACTGACTGAGCCTGTCTCCCACTTCTACAGCAGCAGTAGATCTGTGCAAACCTTGGGAGCTTGTACAATGCGAGTAGTGTTTTGTTTTGTGTTTTCCAGCGTGTCTGTTCTAAGCTACAAGGGCAGCCTGAGCAGCTTCCTCCAAGATTATTAGTCTTTTACTCATGGGCAGTGAGGTCTTATTTAGTTTAAATGTCTGGTTTTGTCAAATAGAGTTTTGGATTTCAGAGGCTTTACTAATCAGTGATTTGAAGTTTTCATTTAAATTTTTCCCTTTTAACTAATTTATATTATCGATCGAGGTTGCAAGAAATGGTTTACAAGGTAAGTTTAAATTTCTTGTAACACATTTAAGGGCTTTGACTCTCATGACAATAATATTCTCAACTTTTTCTTCACCAACAGCGCTTTATCCAGTATCTTGCATCCCGAAACACTTTGTTCAATTTAAATAACTACCTGGACAAAAGTGCCATGCAGGGTAAGCACCTTTCACTGAAGGAAATAGCTCTGCTGCTTTTGCTGTGTGATAGTGCCTGTGTAGGTACATTCTAGGAGACAGATGACGTTTAAATTAATGGGTGTTATGATTTATATTGCATGAGACACCAAACGATGTCCAACCAAGAATGCAGACTCAAGGCAAGGGGGGTTCTGCGTTACCTAGCTGAGTGGTAGAAATTTATCTGCAACGTACGCATCATGTGCGTATGCAGCTGTAAACTTTAAGAAGTGAACTCTTAATGCTGCCTGGAATAAACCTGATGAATACTAGCACAATGATCTGTTTTCGCCATTGCATTTTAGTGTCTCGGGAGTGATGTTTACTGTTAAGGTGCATGGAATGGCAACTAGGATGTGCTGTATAAATAGCGAGAACTTGTTCAAATCTCTGAGAATTATTTTAATTACTTGCCGATGGTGGAAAAGATTTTTAGGTCTTTTCATGGCTTTTGAAGCATTGCAGATAGATTGCCTAAGTCTTTGGTTTTTACTAGGTATACATTTTTAGTCTAATTTCTGTAACAGTAGGCAAGAACCAAGCAGGCCTTATTATTTCATGCTTGGTTCTTGCTTAATATTTTAATGTGTTTAAGTACTTATTCTCTTAATTGCAGTGCCTTCCTAATCTTAGCAAGCTAACTTTCACTATTTTCAGCTTGAGATGTAATTTCAAGGCTCTGGAAAGTGCCTGTGAAGAGCTTTTTATGCAAGTTGATGTAAAATGGGCTAGTAGGAGAGCAGTTCTTGAAAAGAACATAAAAGAAACTGTACCCTTTCAAAATGTTTAACTTACAAATGCTTAACTTTCAGGCTATGATATGTCTACCTTCATTAGGAGATACAGCAGATACTTGAATGAAAAAGCACTTTCATATAGACTTGTAGCAGTTGACTTCACCAAAATGAAAAGAGGGTAAGACTGTTACTGCTTCTGTTGTTTGGCCTTTCATACTGAGGGAGGGAAATACCAGTTGTTCTTGAGCTGTTCATAGATTGGTGTTGCTTTTGGCCCCTTGAAGGGATACAGTAGTGTTGAAACAGCGTAACAAGCTGAGGTCTCTTGGTAACTTGTAAACATGTGTCTTCTATTCTGCAGGATAGATGGAGTGATGAGAACCATGAATGCTGAAAAGCTTCTGAAAACCCTTCCAATCATACAGAACCAGCTTGATGCACTCCTTGATTTTGATGTAAGTACTTCAAGCTCAGTGTTACCTAAACACACTCATTTTTAACTGTTTCGTTATTTTATTAAACACTAATTTACTCTCTCATTGTTTTCTACACAGGCAAATCCAAATGAACTAACAAATGGTGTTATAAATGCTGCCTTTATGCTCCTCTTTAAAGATTCCATTAGACTTTTTGCAGCATACAATGAGGGGATTATTAATCTTTTAGGTATGTGAGAATTTTTTTAGCTTTTGAACTTTTGTGAAGGATATTGAAATAACTAAAGAATATAGACAATTTCTGACTGCAGTTTCTTAATAAATTGCCTTAAATAAATGAATTGCCATTAAATGAAGCCTGTCTTAGTTTCAGTGACAGCTAGCATAGGCTTAAACATATTCTTCAAGGTAGAAAAATACATTTTGAAACACAAATTGAGATGAGAGGGTGATTGGTACAACTAAAGCAAAGATAACATAAATGTGCAGTGGATAACCTTTGGCAATTGGACTGTGAAAGTATTAGTGAGATACCTGGTATTTTGAGTATTTAGTATAGCCACAGTATGACTGATTTCTGGTTTCCCATACTTTATAGCTTGACTATTCACTTTTACCTGGTATTTGCATCTACGTGAGCCTAGTAGATGACATGCAGGGGGTTTTGTTCAAGAGTGATGAGCTCTTAGCAAAACCTTACAATGCAAATTTCTAAATTAAAACCTCTGATCTGTTTATGTTAATCCATTAGTTTTCCTTCAGTGAAATATCTATGAGTACATAGGGCAAAACCAGAAAGAGTGAAGGATGTGATTGATACTTCTTGTGGTAGGTCAGTTCAGTATATGTACCTCTTTAATAGCCATTCTGGTGTCTTCTGGATTTTGAGCCCATTTACAAACATTAAAACGTATTGATACAGAGTACAAAAATGTAAGTGTGTACCAGGAATATTTTTAAATGATAAAATAATTTGCCTCATTGCCAGCTGGTAAGCTGACTTCTTGAAAATATTCCTCTAAATACCTAATTTAACAACTGCAGTGATTCACATCCATGCTTAATAAAGCTTCGCATTATACTCTAATGTACTGAAATAGAAGCAATGTTTTTCTATTGACTGACTTACTACAAAAGGTGTCAGATATTCATGCAAACTTTAAAATCTGCATAGCTTTGAGTTACTCTTATCTGTCCTCTCCCTGAAGCTTGTCTCAAATTAACTTCTATAGTACTGTGTCAGCTTTCTGCTGGGGCAGCTGTTATCTTACAAGAGTTTTATTTACATCCTCAGAAAGATATTTTGATATGAAGAAGAACCAGTGCAAAGAAGGCTTGGATATTTACAAAAAATTTCTAGCCAGAATGACCAAATTGTCAGAATTCCTCAAAGTATCAGAGGTAAATAAATCTACATCTGTGGAAAGGGTATCATTTAGCTGTCTGTACTGGTGTAGTACTCTATATTCATAGCAACAACTTCATTAATGTCTGCTTAACTTTGCTATACAAGGTAGTATTCTAAAGATCAGTTTTTTTAAAGCCTGTGTATGCTCATTAATGTGAAGTGAGAGTCTTGGGTATCCTTTTCGTTATCCAGACAACGTAATAAACATTCTGAAGTGTTGTTATAAACTTCATGAATGATCCATATGTATGAACCAAATGCTACAGTGTATATACAGTGCTCTCCTTAACTGTAACTGCTCAACATGGAGTTGTATTTCCAGTAAGCAATGCGGGTGTTTCTAATGCTCCCCGTAAGCTTTTCTGCGTGAAAAAGTTAAGCTGGATGAGGAGTTGAGTTTGCTTTGACATGTAGTTTAATGTACTTGTGATTTCTAAGGTGTGTTCCTAGTGAAATCCATACCAGTTCAGAAACTTCTGAATACCCCTTTTTAATCCATTAGTTTCTATGTAACATTCAGAAGTCACTGTTACTTTCATTGCCTCTGCATGTAGTAATGAACTTTTTTCTTCTTTTTTTTGTAAACCCAGCAAGTTGGAATTGATCAGGGTGACATTCCAGATCTTACTCAGGTCAGTGTACATATCATATTGGTTAAGCCAATTATTTTATGCTTTGTTTATTTAAAGGCTAGAATGTTAGAGTACGTTCTTGAGGTGAATGATTACTATAACACTCTCTAATGTATTTATTTATATATGGGAAATATGTATGGTGACTTTTCCCATGGGTTAAATGTATTCAGTACTTGCACTTTGCAGCTCTTAATAAGACTTTTTCTGATTGTTTAAAGCAATAAAACTCATGGAAAATAGTTTTCAAGAACTGTTTTTTATCACAGAGCATTCACTGACGTAAGCCACAAGCTCTTGCCATGCCTTGAGGAAAACCTTCCATTTCACTATAACTTAATGTCTTCCAAGACACTTAAAGATTGCAGTTATGTAGTTCAGTCAGTAATTTTCTTTTTCTTTCTCTGGAGATCTGAATAGATTTGATGTTTCTGTAGCAGCATTTATTGCTGGCTTTGACATTACTCAGCAGTATGAGGGACGTGCTCAATACAGGTTGTTTACCAGAATATTTAGTCTAAAAGAGAACACTTTCTAGTGGGGATAAATTGAGGGGCAGAAAGGAGGCGAGAAAGGTGGTTTGACCTGATGAACAGGAAACACTGACAGTCCACAGAAAGGCATAAAGTTGTTCTTTGTGAGTGCCTTCAGTTCATAGGGACATTGTATTTCTAACCCAGGACCCACCCCACAGGACAGAGGTGTTTGATATTTCTGTAGCGCAGAGTAACCTGATGAGTGGAATAAATGACAGTCTGTCAGGAGACTCAGGCAGTAAACTGAAGTGCTTTAGAATGTTCAAGCAGTTGAAGTGGAGTCAGTATGAAGCAGTTAATTTCTAACGTGTAAGCTTTGGACAGTCACATCTAATCTTATGCTACCTTCAAAAATGAAATTTCGTGGGTTAATAATGTAAAAATATATCTACTGTGAAGATGTGCCTAAACTTCATCAGTGCCTTTTTAATATGGAAATGGAATCTAGACCACAAACTTCCATCGTCAGCGTTGTTTATTACTGCCCACAGTATAATTTCCATCTGAAATGATACATGTTTCAAAGTGCAAATCTCTAATACTTGCTCCTAGCAATATTAACACCTTTAAGATCTTCTAGGCCTTTGTGGTAGGAAAGATATATGACTGTAACCAGCAGGGTTAGGGCAGGTAATGTGAAAACTGTAGTTTGATGTTTTCTATTGATGTTTGATCTTAGCATCTTACTCTGTCTTTTGATGAGTACTGCAGTATTTGGCTGGTCTGTGTTATGCTAATCAAGTTATACTCAAGTCTGAAGTTGCACTTTAATGGGTATGTGTGCACTTGTCCAGGTAATTGCATCGTTATGAGGCTTTTCAAAGCAGGTGGGTTTTGATTTAGTGAACTTCATTTTGCTGCTTTTTATAGTTGAAACCTTCAGTGGGCAAACCCCTTTATATTTACTGTTCTCACAAGGTTTTTTTCTAATAGCTCAGCTCTTTTGTTTTAAGTGCACTTAAACATGAAAGGCAACTCTGTGAACTGCAGTGGTAGATGTCAGCATCCTGTGTATTTTGGCAATTTCAGTGCCACTGTTAAGCATTTCACTTGCATAGTGAATTTCATGGCATTTACTAAGAGCTGAATAACTGTGTCAGTTTAATGCCACATGAAAAGAACTTGCTAAAATTTCCTACTTCTGAATTTCAGAAAAATTTAATTTTCAGTGTGCTAGTGTTTCTGAAATAAGCTCTGATAGGATCATGTCTTTTGTTTCTATTCTGGTCTACCATACTCTAGTTTTGGGGGGTTTTTGTTTGGTTTTTTTTTTCCCCTAAATACTTTGTTTACATTTCTGGTGTATTTTCTGTTCTGGGATATGCAGATTTCATCGTTGCCTTAAACTATTCCTGAAAACAATGGGTTTATCTCTTTAGAGGTTTATTATTATTACTGCTACTGTATAACCAATTTTTCTTCCTTGAATCTAATGTTCACACTATGGGCACTTTGGCAGTTCCTATAAAGAGAATCCGTTTCCTTTGGAGCTGCCCTGTTCAACAGTGGTGGTGTTTACTTTCTGTTTATAGCTGTTACTGTATTTCATGAATGCAACTGGGTCATTTTTCTCTGTGTGGCTGTTAATCTGTCAGATGTCTTTGGGTGTGGGGAGAGAAGCTGAGTCATAAAATAGGGCCTTTTTCAAGTCCTTTTCTGTATTAGTCCAGATGTTTTTTTCTGACATAAAACTGTTAAGATCTGTGCACTCAAAGCTTCATCCCTGATGGAATGGATGTCTGTAGCACCAAGAAAGTTCAGAGAAGTTACTGGTTTGTTGGGTTTAAGTTTTATGGTTGAGGGGGTTATTTAGAGAGGTTTAGAAACAGTAAGTATAGAATATGCTTTTCTATACAGATAAGCCTTGAAGTGGCTTTGGAAAAAAAAAATACTAGGAAAAACTTTCTGGAATCAGAGTTATAGCTTCCTGCAGTTAAGATTATCTATCTAGCTGTGTCATGTAAAGCCTTCTGCAAACTTTTGTTCCTCCTTAGAGGTAAAAGTATGGAGTGTTTTAGTTGTTTGGTTTTTTTCATCCCTGATACCTTTCTGGAAATGTATTTCAGAATGTTCCCCCTTGGGCTTTAGCTGTCTAGTTCAAATGCTGAATTTGTTCCTGACCAGTTGTTGAGGTAAATACACTGTCTTAGCTTACCTAGCTCTATTTATAGAAAGAAATATCAACTCAGGCCTTAACTTTAAGCCAAGCAGTCTTATAGGATTATTCTAATTGCTTTTCTTTGCATCTCTCACAGCTTGAATTGGCCTCCATTGAATGTGGGAAGCCAGAATTGTGCTTGGTATTTCAGAGAGGAACTTGCCAGAGTCTTGTGTGATTAATATTTTCCCTCTTTCCAGGAAATACTTTGGCCTAGCTGTTAGTACAGAAGGCCTAGCAAGGGCAAGCTTGTTTTTCTTCCAGACAATGCCTACCATATCTGTTCTACCTACAGCAAGTTGGCAAGTGCTGAGAGAGGCTTAATGTCTCTGAAACCCTGCCAGATGAGAGGACTGAGCTGGCAAGTAGATTAAAACTTTAGAGGTCTATTCCCTTCAACTGAATCTGCAGCAAGATTTATGTCACTTGTTTTATGGGGTATGGACTCTGTAGTTAAAAGCCAAGAGAGCAATATGGCTACAATAGCGAGGCAGTGAGCTCTTCCAAAAGTGCCACCTTAATAATTTTGCTTGCTGGAGGTTGTTTTTATAGGGTGATTTGGATAAATCTTACTTCCTACTAAGACTGTAATCAAGATGAGTTCAAATTTATTCTGAGCTTTAAAGCTGTTTCCTTTGGTATGAAGGAAATATTTCTGTAGTGGATACAAGTATATGGCAGAAAGAAGGTGGGTTATGATTGGCCTTTTTTTCTTGTTTTCTGTAGGAACCAAAGCAGCTCTAATGTGCCCTAGTTTATATATTTTAAACTTGCTCTTTTCTGTTACCTATCAGTTAAAAATCTTTCCCTGAGTACTGAATCACGTTATCGCTGTGCTTTCAAAAGTCTTGGTAAGCCTCTGTGTGTGTATTGGCTACCTAAAATTCATTTAGGTGTCTTGAGTCTTAGCTGAGGTGTCTAGTGCCTGACTTCCTGCTGGATTCAAGTAGCAAGAAGCCTGATTTTTGGAGTCTTCATTGCTTTAAAAAAAAAAAAAAAACCAGCTTAAAAACTTCTCATGGGTAACACATTTCCTAGGGGAGGAATCCACCAAAAAACCCTAACTCTATTTGAAGTGATGTTGCTAAGGTTTTAGGCTACCAAAGGCTTAGGAGTAGTAGAGTTGGTTTATTGTGTAGTCATGTGTTGAATACCTACTCAGTCTGCAATGGTATCGTTGGGATCAGGTTGGATTTGGTTGCTTTTTCTATTGAACCAAACATCCCGCTGTAGCCAAGTGTTCCTACTGCAAGCCTTTGGCTGTAAATATTTGCATGGGAAGTGATTGGCTTTTTGTTGTTGTGGGGAAAAGAGGGTCAAAAATGCCAAGGCTTCAATTTGTTTGTTCTGTGAGTTTAAGGGAATAGTGGTTAATCAGCTGTGATTAATGGGTTAATCTTAACATCACAAATACTGTTGCCAAAACCAAGAATGCAAGACTTACTCTAGAGGAATCTTTACTTCCTGCCTCTGTGGTGCCACTGCTTTTAAAGAACCAGGGCTGGGAAGGTAGAATCCACATGTGCAGGATGGCAGCAAAACCCGAAGGCACATTATTGATGTGTGAGTTTTTGTTTGGTTTTAGTGGATAAGGAAATGAATCTGTGTACTAAACAATGACATGTTGTCTCTAGAAGCGGTGTTTCATAAATACTTTAATTTTAGGCACCCAGCAGTTTGCTTGAAGCACTGGAACAACATTTGGCTTCTGTGGAGGGAAAGAAAACAAAAGAAGTCTCTGCTGCCAGCAGGTGAGCACCCAGTGAATTACAACAGTGCCTTTATTTAGGCTTTGTCATCTTCATACTAAGAATTTTCAGGATTCAGTCATTTGGTGCTCCCCTTGATTTTTACTTACTTCCAAATATATCTAGAAGTATAAATGAAGCATCCAGTGAGTAGTAGTCTAATAGCTTAGTCACACTTGAAATCTAGATATATCTGTCTGTGTCTGACAGATTTCTTACTGTGATGTAATAAACCACTCAGCTGAGACCATGTATGTTATTCTTTATAGCTTTTACTTGCTTGAATTTCTTTGGCTTATAAGACTTCTAAAGTATTTGGATCTCGTGGCTCTTTTTACCTAAGATAGGATGGTATTTATCTTTATTGTCAATTAACTACCTCTCAGACCATGAATTTATCTTAACCTGCTATAAAAGTTCTTCAGTCCCTTCTCAGAACAGCCAAATTAGCTTAGATGCTTTGTGCTGACAGGAACTGTGTTATTCCTTCTGTCAAGTATATTATCAATACCTGTAAACAGTACTTCTGACTGGAAAGTGGGAGATCTCTTTTGGCATAGGCACTCTCCACAGAAACTTGGTAAATATTGGTGAATGTCTCAATGTAAGTTACATTCCTGAATTGTCCTGCTCCTCAGATATTTTTGTTTGCCTTTGCAAGTATTTGAGGATTCACTACCACAGTATTATGCTAAAAAGTACATTATGTAGGGGATAATTTTTGTGCTTTGTTTACTGTTATGGTATGTACAAACAAGCTTTCTGTGCCTCTGCCACTTGAATGGAAGAGAAGCCCAGTCTAGTCTATACGACCCTTAAGAAAAAGGACATCTGGTATGTTCTTCAATTTTTGTTTTCTACCAGCTGAAACGTGAGGGAGTACTCGTGTTGCTTTTTCATCAGACCCTCATTGTTAGCGTGTCTGCTTTTCTGTACAAGAGTAAGGGAAGAAAAGACTGGAGTGGAGGGGGAATGACACACAACTAGATAAGGCACTTGATGATTAAATTGTAAGTGATGTATATCTGACTGGTTTTCTTAATTAATTTTTTTTATTTTTGTTTTCAGAGCTAGTGCCCTATCCAGTGCTGTTTCCACACTTGCCAACACAGGAATGTCATTTAGCAGGATGGATGAGAAAGAAAAGCAGCAGGCATTGGAGGAGGAACAAGTGAGACTGCAGGCTCTGAAGGTGCTGTTTTGTTTTGTGCTTTGGTTTGGGTTTTTTACAATTTTGTATTCCAAGAATTTTTGGTTTTTTACCTAGTTACAGGTTAAAGCCAAGATTGGCTTAAAATAGCATATAATGGAGGAACTTTCATCTTGAGAAAGGCCGAGGCACGATGCTGTAGGATGTGGGTGTGATGGCTGCAAATACGTGGTGATCCTTCTACCAGGAGTATAATTTGAATTGCAGGGAGCTGATAGAAATTACTTATATTCTTCCATACAAAAGATTGTTGTTTATCTCAGAGATTCACTGAATGAGTATATGACAATTCTAGGTTACATCTCAGCAGCTGAACGTACTGCAGGGTGGGAGGGAATTGGTTTTCCCCCTAATGTATGGAATATGACCTCGTTGTGATGCTGCAGTCGTTGCTCATAATGAGAATATACACTATAGCTGTGCACTATACACTATTTAACTGCTGCTATTTATAAT
This sequence comes from Actenoides hombroni, assembly GCA_024336885.1. Lineage (NCBI taxonomy): Eukaryota > Metazoa > Chordata > Aves > Coraciiformes > Alcedinidae > Actenoides > Actenoides hombroni. The sequence continues at coordinate 1,346,320 of WUAM01000413.1, read as the reverse complement.
TCCATAATTTAGTTTGAACAACTGTTTGAAATCATACATATTTTCTTATGTTATATGGACTTTGAATAATAACACATGGGAAAGAAAAGCTGTGAGTTCTCTCTTGATTCCTTAATGTGCTTTCCTTTGCTTGTTAGTACTTGCTGAGTAGTCCTCTTAGTAACATTCTTCTCTTAAGGCCTGAATCTTGGTCTTTCAGGTCCTTTTAACCCATTTATACTGTGGATGTTCTCGGAAAAAGTGTTATAAAATGTCAAACAAGGCAAGATGCTTCTCTTGTTGAAAGCTCGATCTCTAGTTTTGTCGTGTCCCAGGCACACGCACGTGGGACAGTTGGGAATCTTTCTTGTGTTGCTTTAACACCTTTAGACACACGTGAACGGTGAAGCAGCTCTGCTCATGTCATCTGGAAGCTGCATTGAGAGCCTCCAAAACTATTTGGAGTGTGACAGTAAACTTTGGTAACACAGAGCTGAGTTATAGAGGTCTATTGAAGATCCTCCCCTTTCCTGACTTGGTGTAAGATGTAGTTGCCAAATCAACGTGAAGCAGGTTTTTTGCTGTTAAACTGCAACCTTGGTGTGCCTTGCTGCCTGCTGCTGAACTGCTTCACTTGACTCTCAGCAAGTGTTGTGATGATGATGTTTGGGTTTTTTTGGACTACTGTAATAGGACTTGTAGCTGCTGTAATGGAATAGTTAAATCAGTTGATATAATTTATCATTTGGGGGAAGGAGGCTTGCAAGCTCACTCTGTTTTACTTGAGTGTAAGCACTGTAAAACATACACCTGTGCTCTATAAATGCAATGGGCATATCTAGAAGTAACAAAAGAGATAAACCTAAAATTAACAATGTAAACTAGATTTTATTTTGCTGGTTTAAGAGCAACACCACATGGATATGATAGTTGAACTATGAAGAGATTCTGACAGCAGAGAGAGATGGGTGGGGTCTCCCTGAACAAAGGTCTGTTGACCTGTTTCTCTGAGTGGCTATGAAGGGAGCCTGGAATGTGACTAGAAGTGTTTTACTTCAAGACAGTTAAAAAAAAAATAGTTACTTAAAACCTCAAGTCCTACCTTGAATTTTAAAGTCTTTGTTAAAACAAATACTCTTTATCTCTAATTTCAATCATCGTTCTGTTTTTGTGACTTTACAGAAGAATAACTATTTATTAAGACCATAATTAATTCATTTTTTTAGAAGGTCTTCAAGACTGAAAGGTTAATAAATCGATAAAAATAAAATGCTAAGTGTATATCTTATGTTTCAGGAGCAGCGACTAAGAGAGATTTCTGTAGTATCAAATTCCACTTCCACATCAGCATCCCCAAGCACCTTATCAGGAAAAAGTGTGAATACCACTGTAGCTGTTGACCTCTTTGCTGTACCAGCACCCACAACAAATAGGTGAGAGAGATTTTTGCTTTCTGAAGCAAGCAGAAATTGCTGTATTGGCCTGTAGCTCCACAATCCTAGTGACTTCCCAAGTACTATTCAAGAGTAACCTTTTGCTGATGCTTTCCTGGGGTATTCACAGGAATTTTGGCATCAGTCCATAAGAACTGCTGTATTGGTAGGTTTGTTTTGTACAGCTATTACTGGTGGGCTACTAGTGAACAAGAGAAAGTGAGATTGGTATGAGCGTTTGTATAACACAAGAATACAATGACTACAATGCCTGTTACATATCTTCATGTTTCTCTCTCTCCTCTTACTCAGCATGCCCAACCTTTCTAGCGATCTCTTTGATCTTCAGCCTGCATTTGTCCCAACTGTGCAGAGTACTCCAGCTATATCAACGTCCACAAGCAGTGCTTGGGGAGGTGAGCTGATACCATGATTTGACTGGCTAAATGATGGGTGGATTCTTAGAATAATAGAATAAAATAAGATTCATAGTTGAATCTGCATCTTAAAATGTTAACTACTTTTCAGCCAAACATTACTATCCTTGACAGAATATAAGTAATGTGTAAGCTTTGTCAAACTGTTATAGAAAAGTTACTTTATTTTTGTTTGTTTCAGCATATAGCAGTAGTGTCAATGTGCAGTAGATGGAATGGAGGAGCTATTCAATACAGGGGACAGGCAGAAGAAATGTAAATAAAAATCAGAGTTAAAAAAAAATGGGAAATACAAAGTAAGCAGATGTAACTGAAAAGATGCTGGACTAGTGTTTCCATACCATTAAGTGATATTTGGTATTGTTTTCATTTAAAAGTTCTTGGTGACTTCAGAGTTCTTGTAACAAAGCTGTCGTTCCCAGTCTCTTGTGCATGGCGTTCTCAGTACCCTCACCCATCCCTCCAAGGAATAATCAGGATAGATGTCAAAGGAATATCTTTAAATGCTGAAATAAGGCAATGTTAACACCACTGCAAGTGTCATTATCTTAATAGGTGGAAGTGATACCCTTATGTACTATTTAAAAGGTAGATTCTTGAAGCCAAAATGTGGCATCTAACTTTTTTGATTAATAAAAGTTCTATCATTCTCCCCCTCCCACCCTAGGCTAGAATTATTTCCCTTTAATAAAGAGAGCTGTTGGGATTTTCATCTGAAACTTAAGAGAAAAACTAAGAATTTGTATCTCTACTGGGCTGATCACTAGATGGAATGTTCACAGTTTGACTTTGTCTAAAGATTCTCATACTCGATCACTTCAGTCTGTTTTTCTTTTCCATTATTTGTACTCTCTATTCTTTCCTTCACTTCTGCATCTGAAAGGTCCTTTCTCGTCCTCAAATGGTTGTGTTGGTTCTCCACCTCATCTGGACATCTTTGACATGAAGCCAGTTGAAGAAGCTGTAAAATCTACCACCCCTTTCATCAATTCTACTTTTCCCTCCAAACAAACGGTGGAACTGTTTAGTGGTAAAAAAACCCAAACAAACCAACCCCATGTCATTTCTTTGCAACTGGAGATAATAATAATGCTTATAAAACTGGGCCATGTAATCTTTTTGTGGTTTAGACCAATCTTCACTTTTTATTAACAAGCAAAAATGATGCCTTAATTCCAGATGAAGTAAATTATAAGTTTCCTTTAAGCTTTATTTCTACAATTGAAAAACCTAATTATTCTGTACCGCTTGCCCAGCCTAGGCACCCTAAAATTGCTGGAATTTTTGCTGATTTCTTTCAAACTGCAACCTCTTTTCTCTTTGGTAATGGGAAATACAGAAGTTACTTGAGCTTCTCAAATTTGTTAAATAAAGAAAATCCTTTTTTATTACTAGAACTTCTTAATTTTTAACTGTGGATTTAATTATTGGGTCCCCTCTTCCTTTTTCTCTTAAACTGATCTTATTTTCTTCTCTCTTTTTAAAAGATGACTTTAGTGGTCATAAACCTACATATGCTTCTGTGTATCATCCTCTGACTGTTGATGGTAATTCAATTTTTATTTTATTTTAAACTGTATGGTTCCACTGAAATGAGTGGTATTACTCCCTGCATGTATTTGATTATTCCAAACTTCCTTTTTTTCAGGTTTTCCTCTTCATTCAGCTCCTCCAAGTAGCACCTCTTCAACAATTAATGTGGACTTCGATGCTGTTTTTGGAGGAAAATCTACAGCACCAGAGTACAGAAATACAAACGGTAAAAAACTAGCTTATGACTAATTTACACCCTACAGGCAAAAGCTACTTAACAATTTAGTATAATTGCTATTGCAGTTCAAAATTTAATAACTTAATAAATTTGCAAGCTTATTATAGGGCTGATAAGATAACAGACAATCAGTTAGATTGTAGTTATTTACTTTAACGTTAATAATATTGACTTTTACGGTGTAATAATGGTTTCCTCTCTGTTTTGGGGAATAAACTTGGAATGTGGCCTGCTGGATACCTCTTAACGGGTAAGTTTGTTGATCTGTTTTCACTGCTTTATGACCTCAGTGTTTTCTCTTGATACATGACAATGAGTTCCCTCTAACTTGATTGAGAGGCAACTGTACTTAAAAATGCAAAACTAGTTGTGCGTATGTGTTGCTTGAAGAATAGCTGAGTTATGATCTTGGTGCTAGTTTGCTACATGTTCAAAGTCCTTATGAACATACAGCAAAGGAACTCTTGTGTGCATTCAGAATATTAGCAGAATCATGAAATGACATCAGAGTGTTACAGGAACACTTTGAAACTCTAAACCTTATTCCTTCAATTTTAGGGGAGATTCATCCTAACTTGAAAGGACTAGATGATCTTTCGAGGCCCCTTCCAACCCCTAATATTCTGTGATTCTGTGACTATCAGATACTGTTGAAGTAAAATTGAAGATGCTACTAGATTACTAGCTACAATATAATATTCCATAAAAATTAAGAGGTTAAACTATGCTTCTGTCTAAGCCATGACCACTTCCAGCATGTTGAACCTCTACATATAAATACTCACACTATTTAGCGTTCTATAAAGAAAATGCCTCCCTGGCTTATGGATGTCTTTTATTAAATGCAATGTAACTTTTTTGTTAACAGTTGCTTTTATGTTCTTTGTTTAGCTCTTTACCTTCTAGATGATGTATTGCAACCCACAGTACAACCACAAAGTCAAAGAGCACCTTTAGCCAACCAGCAAAGCGGAAAAATTTTGGCAAATGACCTTGATTCTTCACTTGCTAATCTAGTTGGAAGTAAGTGTGTGAAGCTTTTAAATGTTAACTTTCCCATTTCTTACTGAAAACAAAACAAGCTTGCTTTTTTTTTTTTTACCCCCTCCAAATTAAAAATACTGAAGAGATTTTTGTCTGCTTCTCTTTGCCCCAGATCTTGGCTTTGGAGGAACCCCATCCAAGAAGTAAGTGTGTATATGTGCTTATATACACTCACGTGACTATTTGGTGGTCTCTGATGTAGTTTAGTAGTTTACCAGCACTTAAAATGGCAAGAGTCTCAACTCTTGAAAGTAATCGGGTACCAAGAACAGCATTGAAACAGTGAGTCTGTGGTCAAGTCACCACCATAACGTGGTCAGCCTTAACTTTTGAAATAATTCACTTTCATTAGTTTTGCAATTGCTGTATTTTTTTTTTAAGTATTTTTTAGGAAGCACCATAAAACATCTTGCAGGTACATAGAACCCCAGTTAATCATTATATTCTACAGTGCAGTAATGATAGTTTACTTTTAACACAAAACAGAACCTCCAGACTTCATACTTTTTGAATAGAGATGTATAAGCAGGTACTGAAATGCTGTTTCTTCCATCTGTAGATTTCACCTGTGTCCAGGTATTAAAGGCATGTTTTGGTTTTCCATTATGATGTTGCTACTCTATCTGTTGACACTGTGTGAAAACTAATACCACAGATTATTATTTTTTTTTTTTTTTTTTTAGATCAGATATGCAGTGGACCCAGCCTGCAGAGAAAAAACTTACTGGTGGAACAAACTGGCAAGTGAAAACAAGCACATCAACCACATGGAACCCAACTCCCTTACCCACTATCCCACATATGGTAAGTTATGTACTACTGAAATCATGCTTCATTCTAGCAAGTACTCCTTCCCTGATTGAATTAGATTAAAAAGAGTAGCAGAGACTGTTAGGAACAAGTCTGGGGGCAAAGGAGAATGCTTGTAGGATCCCCTCTCAAACTGGATGAGGCAGAGGTTTTTAGTAGTGCTTTTATTTCCCTTCACTGCAAAACTTGTTATTTAAAGACTTAATCGGGCTTTCACTTCAGATGTATCTCAGTTCATAAATTCTTTTTGAATAAAAACAAATGACCCCAAAACAGAAAATTTCTGCTCCCGCATCCCTCCCCCCAAAACACCCCCCCCACACACACACCCACACACACTTTAAGAATCCTAAGAATGTGTTTCAAGGGCAAAACTGCTGTTCCTTGCAGTGTTAGCTCCTTTTTACAGTTTTATCACATAAGGCACTGGAGCAACCCCTGCAAGGCACCCTAATTATCAGGTCAAGCAGCACTTTGGACTTTTAATAGTACTCAACAGTAACTTTGTATTTTTAACATAGTACAAAATACTAAGTGGAAGAATTTTCTCTTCTTGGAGGGATTTTTGTAGGCAACTGACTTTTCCTGTGCTTTCAAGAGAGATTTTTCAAGTATCTTCTATTCATGCAAATGCAAACCACTTCTGAAATAGAACTGCTTTAGAGGGGGGAGGAACACTCGTCTTAGTTATATGTCCAACTAGAGTAATTGTGAATTTTGGACTGCAGTCTGACTTGATTTTCCATAAGAATAGCTTTGACTGTCATGTCTATTTTCTTTATCTCACGTGAGTGTGTTCATTCAAAGCTATAAAGGCTGAATAGGATATTAAATCTAGTCTTGGACTCAAACAAAACTCGGAAACTCAGCTGAGAGGATAGTGCTTATAGGTGAGATTTCTGAGACCATAAAATCCTTTTAACATGTTATGAGTCCTGATGCATTTTTAGTTTTGAAAGATAGAGGGCACCTTCGCACACATGGATTTAGGTTGTGTGGGTTTATGTCACATGTATTTTCTGGTTTAAGTGTTTTATGCCAGGTATCTGCTCACTCATTTGCTTGGAATTCCAGCAATTGATGGTGCAAAGAACTAGCTCAGCTCTGAGCATCTTTATAATCTGTGCCCCAGCACTGGAATGCTCAAACTGTCCTGGCTTGGTCTGCGGCATTCTGCGTATTAATGCTTCAGTTCACATGTAGGCTGCACACCCTTTCACAGTGAAGTATTTTAGCACACCATTTTTAATATAATTAGCACTACTTCACAATGCATGGCAATATGAAGCAGATGCACTGCTGTGCCTGTGAACATAACCTGGTATAGTTATTACTGGCTGAAGATGCTGCTCTTTTTCCTCGTTTCATATTGTGATATGTTGCAGACATTGGAAACTGTGAGCAACATCTACCTGACTAAACGTGTATTGCTATTTCTTTCTTACGCTGAATCATCATTGGCTTCCTTGGTTCTCTCTGCCTTGCTCACACCTTGGAAGGAAGAAGGAATATTGCATGTCATGCTCTCTAAAAGCTTCTCACACAAATGTCTGTGCAAGCAATATACTCAAATCTGGCTAGATTTACTAAAACTGGTTTTGCTGTAAGTCGTAGTAGCAATCGCTTTCTAGGCAGGGAGCCTACCCAAGTTAACAGCCATAGTTACTGATGTTAGTGACCTTGTGGTTTTCTCCTCTTGCCTTAATTGCTCTAACAAATGAGGTGAGCATAGTTACAGTTATGGTACTGGACTTGAATCCATCCCTTGGTTAGAATTTTCAGTTCAAATACCTCTTAAATAATTTTCTGTCCTTACTCCTTTTGCTGTGCCAGAATGGAGTACACTATCCTGGATATGTAAGTCAACTTCTCGTAAATACGTTGGCTATTTTAAGTATTGAAAAAAAAAATATGTATTTTTCACAGTTTTATATATGTTATATATATTTTATATATATTTTATGTGTTTATGCATGAGAT
>WUAM01000413.1:1312081-1332246 GCA_024336885.1 Actenoides hombroni | reverse complement strand
GACCCTGCTCCACGCTGGGGGTTCCTGGGGTGGCCCCTCGAGGAACTGCCCCATCTCTACCTTCGGCACCACCAAGGGCAGGCGCTGGTGGAAACTCCAATGTATAAACACAGGGCAAGCTTTAGGAATTCCAGTGCACACAGGGTGAGCTTTATTTCCGATCCTTGGGAGAGGGTTGAGGTCAATATTAAATTAAAGGGCAGTTCCTGCTCTTTGTGGTGGTGTCTCCGTTACGGGGGCGGGGTTGGCTTGTTTCGGGTGAGCTCGGCGGTAACCGAGTGGCTTTAGGAACAGCAGCAGAGGCTGCAGAGAATCAGCCTCGCGGCCTCCCGGGCAGGGCCACAGCGGCGGCCGCCGTAGCAGGGCGGGTTCCGGCACCACCCCGCCCCCGGTCACAGCCCACCAATGGGAGGGCGCGGGGCCGGCGCCGCCCCGCCTACCGCTCCCGCCTCCGCCCTCTCGTCATCGTGTCACTCAAAGTCTGACGGCCAATGGAAGGGGGGCACTGGGAGCAGACGTCATGACGCACGGCTCCGCCGTCCCGGCGAAGGCCGCGCACGCACCGTCCGTTCCCCAAGATGGCGGCGGCCACCAGCAGCGAGACGGGGTGCGGCGAGGCGGCGACGGGCGAGAAGCGCGGCCCCCTCGGCATCCCCGAGGCGGTCTTCGTGGTGAGCGGCGGCTCCGCCTGTCGGGCCGCTCCGCGCCCCGGCGGGGGGTTGGGAGGGGAGCAGGGGGCTGCACTCCGGCACGGGGCCCGTCCCCTGTGAGGCGGCACCTGCGGCGGGGCCGCGGCCTGGCGGGCGGGCGGTGCCTGAAGCAGCGCGGGCGGCGTGGAAAGCGGCGGGGCTGCCCCTCACGGCCCGCCCCGCTGGGCTCCGGGGCTACGCGGGAACTGCCGGCCCAGCCCCGCTCAGGCCGGGGAGCTGCGGCCCCCTCCTCTCCCCGCCGCTCCCCTGGGCCGCCACCGCCCAGCGCCGCGGGTTGGTCCCGCGGCCGGGCCGGGCCTGCCCGCGGCCGTCGAAACCGGCCGGGGCCCTGGGCTCCCGGGTGCCTTAGCATTAATTTGAGGTGCCTTAGTTTATTTTGGTGTTATTAATACACTGAACAGGAAACTCTAATCCCCGCTGTAAGTATTACCGTGTCATTTCCCTGGCCAGCTCACGCGCCAGCGAAGAGCGCGTTGTGAAGGAGCCCTCCTGTCATACACGCTAAGCCGGGTTCCTTGTGGCAGTTCCTCCTGCACACAGCAGCACAACGTTCCCACTTCGGTTTCATCTTAGCTAATCCTGTTCCACACTCCTGAGAGCCTTTCCCTGCACCTTCCTCTCACAATCTAGCTCTTCACTGTTGAGCAGCATTGCCCTTCAGAAGCGACTGCAGGGTCCAGACGGGTTTCCTGACCTCTCAAAAAGCAACAAATGTGTGTCTTCTGTTTATCCGACTTTAAAAAGTGATTTACGAAGCATTTACCAATTCTGTTGATTGGTTGAAAAGGAGAATTCACTGACTTACACAGGGATGTAATGTCAAAATTCGTTGCTGTTTGGTTTCAGCTATAAGCTGGCTTTTGCTGTGCTGTCTTGCTTGCTACTTTATTTCATTTGATCAGTAAGTATCGATCAGCCTGGCTGTACCTGGCTGCCTTGGTGTCATCTTGAAATGTCAGGTGTCTGCCCTGAATGCTTCGTTCATCATGTTGCTTTATTATGGTGATTTTCTTGGACTTGAGACTTTCTTGCCTTGATCTCTTCACCAGAGCTGTTGGGACTTTTCAGGTGCGACAGCTCTTCTAGAGATAAATAGATATGACTTGGATTTTGGTATTTGTAGCTGTAGTGCTGGTGTTACCTGCGTGTCTTGCCAGGGCATAGGTCCTGAACAAACAGGTACAATACACTTGCTTTTGGTGCATCCAGATTCTACTTTTACTTTCAAGTTCTTTAACAGTTCTTGAGGTCTGGGAAATCTCATGGGGATGTAAAACCAGTGCTGCTTGTGGCTGACTTCCTTCCCCCCCTTATAGGAGAGTGCTGTAGATACAGGCTAAAGGAAAGGCCTGTGGCTTCAGCTGCCCTGTGAGACCTCAGTCATCGTGACAGAGGAGAACTTGTGGTCTGTGCTCATTCTGCAGTGGCAGTGGCCACGCTGGCAGGGAACAGGAGATAACCAGCCTCAGCAAACACTTTGAGGGTGTCTGTCACAACCCTCATTTTCATGCTGGTAGCTGTTGGTGTGGTTTGTGTTTGGTTCTGTGTTGGTTCCCTTTTGATACTTGAGTCTGAAGTGGCTCACATGCAGTAATGTGTGATCTGGGAGAGTTCTGGGGGTTGTACCTTAGTTTTGTGCTGCAGTTCTTCATAACCTTATGTCTGGATCTAAAACCCATTAAAGTTTCCTAATTCTCAGTTTTGAGAGGTGCTTTAGTCAAATACAGGTGCCTGTGCAGAAGAGAGATTCTCAATGATGATCTTAGAGTCCCTGGACATAGGCGTTAAGACAGATTTTGTTTTATTCAAAATAAGCATATGCTAAGAAGTTTTTAATGATATTCTGCTCCATAAAGTGGGAATGCTAGTGGCTCAAGGGTGGACTTTATTACAGGAAACTTATTACTGATTTTTCTTCAGAAAATAGGTTTCTGTTTCCAAAACGATGCATCCTGTCACGAGGGTAATGACTTGCTGATCACTTGCTTGACATTGCCCCCAGCACAGACTCCACGGGCAGTCTTACTGGGAAACCTGCTCTTCAGAGATGTTTTCTTTAAGCATCTTGACTCAGTAGAGGCTCTTCAGTTTATGGCGAGCACCTTTTCTTAGGGTGCCTCTCCAGATTTCAAGTGACATTAAGCACTAACTTAAGGGGTTTTTACTGGAGTTTAAAAACCACTCCAAATAGAACTTCCAACTCTGTTTTCTTTTGAGCTGTTTTCCAGATGTTTCCAAATCAAATGCCTTCTATTCTGCCTTCCTTAGCAGGCGTGTGAGTGGGAGGACAGGGGATGCAAATCCGAATCGTGTCTCTCGTCATCTTCTCTACCCATGCACATAGGTGATGGTAGCTCTCCGCAGCAGCAGGGCAGGTGCCTGTGACTCTTTATTTGGGTCATCCCTCAACAGATGAACACCAGGTTGCAGGGGACTGTGCTCTCCTGCTGTATTTTGTGGCTTTCGCAGAGAGTTCGTGTGGTTGTCTTCGAGTTTGCCAAGACCGCGTTACTTTTATGGTCTACAGCAATGGTGTTTTGCTGGTGAATCTTCTTCCTGAATAGAGAGAGTTTTGGCAGGGCCTTGCAGCACCTATGAGGTAATTCTGCCATTGAGCTGCTGCGTGACACACGGTGAAGCAGGGATCCCAGTAGCATTGACACCCAACTCTTCTGCAGAGCTGTTCTGTTCACGCTCGGTGAAGTGACCCTGTGTCAGCCTTGCAGGTGGGTAGGGTGAGCCAAAAGCCCAACCAGCAGGACCTGAAAGTTGCAGTTGGAGAACCCGAGCGGTAAATCTGAGCCCACCTGGGACTGGGGCATTAGCAGTGGGAGGAGGTCAGCAGTATGCAGGGAGCTTGAATTCACTTCTCAGCATCTTTGCTTCAGGAGGACTTGGGTTCTGTCTGGTCTGTCTGCAGAAGCAGACGAGCTGAGGCAGAGGTGGGTGCTGGGCAGTGTGCAGGGTGACTTGTTACCCCCCTGCTTTCTCTTTCTGTCTTGGGTGACTGCCATGAGCAGAATGGCTTCCACAAGAAGGAATTCTATTTCAGAACATCCTCAGGCTGTGCTTCTACAACACTTGCCTGAATCTGATCCTTGGCTGGTTTTTTTGTTGTTTTTTTTGTTGTTAAAGCTTCTCCACAGGCTTCATCAGGAGGCAGAAAGGCTTCTCGTTCTGTTGTCGGTGAGGTATCTTAAGGCAGTTAGTCTGAAAAGTGGTCTCTCTTGTTCTGTGGTACCACCCAGACCCTGCTGTCTCTTGAATTCTGCTGTGGAGTCCGTATTTCTACTGCAGATTTTGTTAAGGACAAGGAAAGTGAGTGACTTCTAACCGGGTTCTGTGATTTCATAGTAAGTTTCTTTGGCCTAGAGAGCTTAGGAGTAGCAATGAGGGGAACTAGCTGTATGTCTGATATTACTTTAGTAATGCAGGAGGTTCTTCTGATGTGAAACTACGGGAATGGAAACAGTTCAAAAAAGAGGAGCTGAAGAGGCCTGTGGTAGGCTTCTGTCAGGTTTTACAGAGCTGCATAGGTAAATAAGGACAGAATTACTGCAGTGGATGAGTGTGGTCATCCTGAACTATACACAGGTAAATGTTGTTAAGGTCAGAAATGTGTGGCTGATCTCCAACGTGCCTTTCAGGAGGCTGAGAACGTTGCCTGCGAGCAGATGAACTGCTTCCTGGGAGTCTGAAGGAGGCACTTGCAGAGGTCAGCATCCTTGCCTGCTCAGGCCTGTCTTCGCTGACTACTTTTCCAGTTGATGGTAGGAATGACTGGATTGTTCTCTAGAGATTTCCGTGGCTTCCTGCTGACTATGGAAGGAGCTTTGGAAGACAAGCTGTTTACTGACATAAAGCCTGCTCAAGCAGATACCACAATTTTCCCCCCCTTTGCCTCTTTCTGTGCCACCATGCGCTTGATCGGGCCGTGATTCCTTTCCTTCATCGCTCTTATCCTGAATAGTTGGTAAGCTGATTAGGCACAGAGCAGCTTTATCCCAGCTTTGCAGATAGGGAACCAAAGTTTAGCCGTGGACTGAGGATATCAATCCCCAATAGGTGTCATTTGACATGGGCCAGGACTGAAAGCACCTCTAACAAGGTACTAGCTAATGTGGTTATGAAATAATCCTTGCTCCTCTTCTGTCATTCCCTACCAAAAAAAGGGGGGAGGGGGAAGTGAAAAGGTGAAAGAAAAGGTGAAAGAAAGGAAAAAAAATGATTCTGTACTTCAGAAAAAAAGAAGTTTGTTTACAGCTAACCCCCCCTCTAGACTTGGCTGCAGGAAGAGGAGGGCACTGACTGTGTGTAGGATTTCTGTACCACTCTTCTAACATTGAGGGTTTCTTTCTCCCCTTAAAGGAAGACGTAGATTCTTTTATGAAACAGCCTGGAAATGAGACAGCAGATGTAGTTCTTAAGAAGTTGGATGAGCAGTATCAGAAGTATAAATTTTTGGAACTTAATCTTGCTCAAAAGAAAAGGAGGTAAGTCATCACTTCTGCAGAACTGGAAAATGTTTAGCATGGTTCCTTTTTTTTTTTAAATACGTCAGTATTTTTAAATATCTCAAGAAGTGAAAAGTTGATGTTAGGAGAGCTAATATTTGCAGTACTTTGAGGAATGCCCAGCTTTTTTAATTTCCTCTTCCTCAGAATTTAATGCAAAAGAATTTACAGTATTGCTGAGTTGGTGCTTAGCCCCTAAGGCCGCACAGGACTGCCACAGTCCCTTCGCTTTGTCACCTGGTGGAAATGAGACTGTGTTTTTGTCAAGTGACTACTGTATCGAGCCTGTCACTTTTGGGTTGGTCACCTCATCTCTTCAGCAGCTTCAGTCTTGAGCTGAGGCTCGGCAAGAAGTCCATTTTTAAAAGCTAAAAATCAAAGCTTCAGTAATGTTTTGTTTAGATTAAACTTCTTTCATAGCCAAATCCCCCTGATGATCCCTGCCCAGGGGGGGCTGCTGTGGCCGTGGCTGCTGAGCCTGCTGCTGGCAGGGGAGGGAAGGCCAGCGGGGAGCCCAGCGTCTCTGCCGCATGGGGCTGAGCTCCAGAGGGACCTTTCCTTTGAACAGTGCCAGCTCTCCCACCTCGCTAGTGTTTGTTGTGGCCCTCAGCAGAAACACACTTGGGTTGTTGTACCTACAGTGGTGTTTCTCTGTGTTTCTGCTGAGCTTTCCCTCTCCTCCAGGCAGATCAGAACTATGCACAAACACACTGTTTAATCAGTTGTGTGTCTGTTACTGTTGATACGTGTTTGCTCCAGTTTGAAAGCTGTTTGTACTGCTCTGCTCCAGAAAACCAAAGAGCCTCAGTATGAGGGGAGGCAGGTGGAGCTGTAGCTGAGGTGCCTTTACAGGCCATAGCTCTCAAAGCTGCATTTGTGCCTGGAAAGCTGCTAAGAGCTTTGAGTTTTAAAAGGGAGGTTGGATTGTATAATAAAACTGATCACTTGTTTAGGAAACTTTGTGTCTCTGTAAAATAATGAATTATGACTGTTGTTAATTCACAGGCTAAAAAGTCAGATTCCTGAAATTAAACAGACATTAGAAATTTTAAAACACATGCAGAAGAAAAAGGTAAACTATTTTGAATATCTAATGAGTACGAGAAAAGCTAACTACCTTTCCACCCTAACAGACCAGATTGCAAGAAATGTTTTGGAGAGCACACTTAATATGCCTTTATAAATAAAAGAATTGTTTTTAAAGGTATGTAGTACTTTTTGAAAGTTAGTTCAAAAAAAAAGTTAATGTTTGTAATGCAAGCTTCACTTTAAATAGTGCATAGATTGCAGCTAAGCTTCGACTTCATCTCTATTATAGAGATTTCTGTGTTGTTTTTAAGTATATCTTTTAAAAACACTTTATTCTTGGAGCTCTGCCTTTAAGGTTGAAGTAAATACGTAGAGTTCCACCAAAGTTAATACTGTATCAGTGGCAAAAAGCAGAAAAGTGTGCTCTTTACTGTAAGTTTTATGTCTTTGACATATGTTTCCAGTGAAAATAGCAATTTTAAGTTTTATCATTTGTCTTAAGGATTCCACAAATCCAATGGAAACCAGATTTTTATTGGCAGATAATCTCTACTGCAAAGCTTCAGTTCCTCCTACAGATAAAGTTTGTTTGTGGTTGGGGGTAAGTATAAATGGAACTTTCTCTGAAACTGTTTAAATAACTTATAAAAGGCTTGTAAGAGACGGTGCTCGTTGCTGTCTCTCCTGTGGGCCTTGTTCTGTTTGTGCGTGTAGTGGAGCTGTGTCCTGTCAGCAGGACAAACCTAACACGACAATTTCAACATGTTAGCAAATGTTTCATGTTTGATTTCATTCGGTGCCCAAACTGTAAGACTTCAGAGAATTGTAATTTTGCTGGATTGTTCTTTCTAAATGGCATGTTCAGGAATGTTTTCCTTATCACTTTTATCACGTTGTGGTTCAAATTACCATCCAGCATTACCTGGGATGGGAATGGGCCCAGCAAGATAATTTTGTCTGGGAAGTAGTCTCCCATCTTCTCTACCTTATTTGTATTTAGCATCTTGCTTTTCCTTTTCATGCATGTTTTTAGGGAAAGAAGGGATTTCTGTTACTCGCAGGTACTTGCCAGCATTTAGAGTGGAATTTGTGGTAAAGACTGGTGGGATCAGAGCTCAAAATACAGATTTCTAAGTACTTAAGCCATATCAGGTTGGGTTATTTTGTATTCAGAGGCTTCCTTATCTGTGGAGATAACCTGCTGATGTTTTTCTGAGGCTACTAACTCCCAGATGGTCCCAAAGCCCTGTGTTGGCCGAACAAAACCACTCGGTTAGGACAGAGACATTGTTGGTATGTGTAGCATCTGGACTCATTGGGCAGTTACTCCCAACCTCTCCCACTTCTGTTTTATCATAAAAAGAAAAGATTTGTCTGATAGCCATTGTTTTTAGGAGACTGTCTTCAGAATTCATAACCGTTGACTTCCACGGAGCTTCCCAGGTTTGTTTGGTAGCAGACTATCAGAAAAAGTTCATCCTACTGCTGGTTCATAAAGAAGAGCTCTAGTGAAATGCCCCAGGCAGAATATTATGTTTAGGTGTTCTTGGCCTTCTGCCTTGACCCTGCGTGTTGCTCACAGGGGTGAGCATGCTGGGTTTGCTTGTTACTGTGCTTGGGAAACAACATCTTCTCATGATTTGAAAAGCCGAGTGGCGTGTCTGTCGCGCTCTGCGTGCGTAGGGCCCCAGGGATTGTGTCTGGCTCTGCTCAGTGCACAGCTCTGCAGTGGGACAGAGCTTCACTGGTGCATCTTCACTTGATCCTGTTCTTTTATCTCATCACGTGGTAGCTTCTTACTGAAGTAAAGCTGTGTAGATTAAAACCCACCACAGTACAGGATAGAGCTTTTATACTTCTTGTATCTCCAAAGACCTGCAATGCTTGTTGTTCGTGACCAATGCCACTAGGCTGTGTGCCAGTGCTCCACACAGAGATCCTGAGGTCAGTCTTGAATGCAATAAAAATTGTCTCTAGAGTTGTGTGGCACTTGAAAGGCACTGCCAAGAAACCTGAAGTCTCTTGCTTTTCAGACATGGTGAGGATGAGATTCTGATGCCTGAAAGGCTGAATGTGATACACAGGGAGAGAAATGCCTCGTTGCTTAGCTGTAGGAAGAGAACTTTTAAGTCACTAGAAGGATTTATCCCTCAGTTACTGAAGTGATGGAGGCCTCAAGTGGGTTCTGGCTTTGCTCCTCTTCAATCTTGTTGCCTTGGCCTCTCAGGACAGCCTTTTGTTAATGTGATAAGTTATAAATAACAGCCTGAAATAAGCCTGCTATGGCTTACTCCTTACAATGCAAGAGTAAAAGCTTTCTCAATCTTTCCTTTTTTTTTTTTTTTTTTTTAAAGGCCAATGTGATGCTTGAATATGATATTGATGAAGCTCAGGCTCTGTTAGAGAAGAATTTGTCAACAGCCACAAGAAACCTTGATCTTCTAGAGGAAGACCTGGACTTTCTTAGAGATCAGTTCACCACTACAGAAGTCAGTATCCTTTGGTCTTTATTTCTGGGGGAAGAGGTGCTTGTCAAATAGAACATCCAGGTAATCACCAGCTCCCAAAAGCGTTTTCCCCTTAGACTGGCTGCCCTTAAAATCCTGTCGCACTGCAAGAACTTCCCATTTCCTAGCAGTGAAACAACACTCTTGTGTTTCCAGTGCTGAGGGTTGATGTGTTAGATGTAGCAAACCCTGTGTTTGTTGTGGGGTCCCCGTGGACCACAGCTGGAAACCTGGACTGGGAGTGGGCTGGACGTATGCATCGGTGCTGTGGATTGATGGCCTGGTGGCCTGAGTCAGCTGCCCTGCTGCAGCCAGCTTGGGTAGCTTAGGCACTGCTTAACTTCTGTTTTCTATCCTGGAACACCTCCAGGGGTGTGTTTTGGTTTGGGTTTTTTTGTTGTTTGTTTGCTTTTAAGTACAAACCCCCTCAATTTTAATGATGAAGGTAGCCATCAACTGAAGCATTAGATTTAATAAATGAAGGCACAACTACTTGGGGTTTTTAAGTTGATACTTAAGCTATTTCAGTGCTGCAGTAAGTTGTGGGTACCAGAAATAGGCAACTAGAGTGGATCTGGGCAGGCTGACTGAAATCAGTAACTAAATAAAACGAAAAGTGTGTTTCCTGATAATATCATCTTTGAGTTTTTTATGTGTATGGTATAAATGCTTCAGTTACGAGCATTTCTGTGTGTTGAGGCTTTGCACCAAGTCAGCTTTTCCTTTAAATGGTTTCTATGTTGAGTGTTACAAGTAAGTGAAGCGTGGCCAGCTGTGTAACCTGCTTTTCCCCTTTTTGTCTTTATTTTTTCTTTTCCAAATGCACGAGCTGTTGCCTTAATTCCACACCCTCAGATATGGCTAGAGTTTATAACTGGGATGTAAAGAGAAGAAACAAGCAAGACCCTTCCAAAAACAAAGCATAGTTTTGCCAATTTTAAATGTGGTTTCAATTTCCAAATATTTTTTATTTAAACACCCCCAAAGTTCATTCTAAGGGACTGAGTTACTTTAAGCATTTCAGTAAATGGTAAAATCTATAAAAACTAATGGTGAGCACCATTTTATTTATTTGTAACCTCAAAATTGGGTTTCGTGCATGCTTCATGAAATGATATGAAAAGGCACCACACAGTCCAGCAAAGGACACAGTATTTTGATCAGACCAGTCCATCATAAATAAATTTCTACCTGAAAACTTGTTGGCAAAGTTGAGGGGGATGTGTGGACTGGAGTCTGACATTCTGGCGGGTTACGGTAATGCAGGGGTTTACTTTCTCATCTCTATGTGCAGCCAGTGGAGTTCAAGTCAGCTTGGGCTGGGAAGACACGGGGCTGTAAGGGTCTAGGAAACGGAAAAAGTGCGGTCAAGTCTCGGATTTTTAATTGGCAGCATCAACCTGTGAGCGTTGCTGGATATCCAGCGTGAATACGTTTGTTTGTACCAGTTATCGGTCAGTTAGCTGCTGGTTACCCAACTCGGCACTTTACACGCAACAGTTTGTGGCCTGTCTTCAGAGAAGAGCACTGAACGGGGTGACAGCACAAGCGAAGGCGAGGCTGCCGGTGACCTCACCCCCTCCTCTCTCCCCCTCGCGCACATTGCTTGTTTTCTGCAGACGCGTTGAGCCAGCGGGACCCCAAAACGCCGACCGCCTGTAAACGAGCACCCCCCTGTTCACCATCCCTTAGATGAGATGTCCGGTTCAAATGTCTTAACACTCTCGGCCTCCCAGGTGGTGAAACCTGTATTAGGTAAGGATGGTTTTACCCGAGCGTGACTTCTGGTGTCAACAGTGGGAATAATTTCTTTTGGTTCTTACGAAGCCTTGCAAGATTGTTGCCTTTTGCCTCCGCGGTTCCTTTCTAAAATGAAATGCTCAGTGGTGATGTCAGTGGCTACTATTCACATTCTGTGACTGAGAATACAGGTTTTGCTGCAGAATAAATGCAAATGTAACTGTTTGATCTTCATGTAAGAAACGATATACCTGTAAATTTTTTGTACTTTTATTTCATGATATTAAAATAGTAAAACTAAACAGTTGTGGCAAACACCTGATTTTGTGCATCTTTCTTTGTGGGAGAAAGTCAGGAATCCAATTCGTGGTGTTTTGTAACGCTTCCCTCTCCTAGCTCGGGCCAGGGGGGTGCCCGAGTTCAGCTGAAGCAGCAGAGGTGACACGTGTAGCTGTTCACCACGGGCTGGAGGGACAGCGGCAGTGTGAGTCAGCGCATCTGACTGGGGAGTGCGAGCAACTGCCTGGGCAGCTGGGGCTGGGAAAGAGTCAGGGCTGCAGGGATGGCATAAACCAGGCAAATCCCTACCGTCTGGTCATGGGTAAGTACCTGGGCTCGGCTCACTGATGCCTTTTCCCCGGGACGATACCCTTTGTTCCAGCACCTTTGGCTGTAGCAGAGAAACATGTGACTCTAATGCATTATTTGATGACCAGGCTGCACGGGGCTGCTCAGCCCGACGGCTGCTTCTCTTTAAGAGCATCAGCAATGACAGGAAGGGCAGCTGCAAACACGTCCAGATTTCTCTTGCCATTTTCTCTCCCATTTGGATTAATGAGATCCCAACAGGCTAAAGCGTGTGCTCCCCCCCTCCCCGGGGCTGGTCTGAAGGCAGCTATCGCCTGCCTTTGTTGTGCACAATGAAATGACGAGTTAAGCATTTCTGCCCCAGCAAAATAAGTACTGTGTGCAACTGCCAGTGACCTAATGCTGGGGACGGGGGGGTTGGGACGGGGTGACAGCTTTGGAGCTGCAGTGGCTCGGTACATCCGAAAGGTATCTGGCTTGTGGGGGATGGGAGGTGGTTCTCACCATCCTAACTCTTGGTGTGGGTTTTTTCTCTGATAGCAAGTAAATAAAAAAAAACCTCACAGACAGGAATTCAAGCTTCCCTGTGACTCATCAGTATCCAGTGTTGCTCTGTCCTTCGCTGTCAAGTCTTTGTTAGTGAGTAGGAACAGCAGGTCAGTTTGCAGAAGGTGGTTTAGCTCCTGTCCTGCCTCCCAGAGGGGCTGAGGCTGGTTTTGTCTGCCATGCGGGGAGCAGGGGCTTCTTTGGGGCCCTTTGTTTTGGTTTAGGTTGGCCAGTGTTTCTACAGTTGGGCTGTTTTTTTCTCAGGAAGGCAGCTGGTGGGTTCTGGAGATGTAAGCAGCGGGCTCCCTGCAGAACAAACTGTAGCAGATCCTGCTGCAAAGAGCGGCTGTTTATTGTGGAGCCAGGGCACGTCAGCAGCCAGCCGCGCTACGGCAGCGGTACAGGTAGTAGCTTACTCAGAGAGAATGGGGAGGGGGGGAAAAGGGGGAAAAAAACCAAACCCACCAAAGTATCTTTACAAGTTTTGAATTTCACATTATCACAGGGTAACCATTTTGCTAAATACAAGCATATTTTCAGTCACATACAGACAGCTAAATACAGCGTTATTTTCACATTTCGTTACAGTGCATAACAGAAAGCGAGGAAAGTGTATAGGATGCTTTTAGTCTGGAGGTTCTGAGCAATTTCAACCTAACATGCAGATTGTGTTTAACATGTGGCAGAGACCACAGAAAGTTAGCTTTTGCTTTTCTTTTTTTTTCTTTTTGTCCTAGAGTAAAAGAGCTCCTGACCTTTATCCTGTGAAAGGTATCACCTTCTGAGTTCTCTAAGTCCCTCTTGCACTAGAAGTCAAAGCATTAAAACCAGTTGTTAGAAAAGAATTCTTAGTGTATCCTAGAAGTTCTTCGTCTTAGAAAAAACATTCCAAATTTTCTACAGATGAATCTACATTTCCTATATTTTAATAAGCTGTCTAGAAAATGCAAGGAATTAGAAAAAGATGTAGATAATTTCTCTATCATGTAATATAACCATTTATTACCTCTAAGTAGTTAAGACTGCATACATCTTCTTCTGTACTGTACCTCTTTAGAATTAGGACACTTGTATTTTTAAACCAAAGATTTACTCTCAAGGCCTGAATGCACTTAGGGAGTTAGGCTTTCTGGAATTTCTCTCTGGGAGCAGTAAAGGGGAATGTCCAAAACCCATTAAATAAATTATTGGTTCCCTCATGAAAAATGATCTTTCCCCTGCTGGCCAGGTTCCTGCGCAGAGAATTACAGAATTTTACTATTGCTAAAATGCCATTTGCTCCAACTCTTAAGCGCTGTTAACACAGCGCTCCAGCTCCACCACCCTCAGCTAGACAACCCACCACACACCTCGTCAACAGCTGCACCCTCTTGTACTCCTCTGTCCTTGCCTGTGTGACAGTATGACTACCAGACCTGCTCCCAGCAAACCTGGTGCTCTCCACTGGCGTCAGCAGGCAAGCTCCTCCTCAATCTCCTCCTGCTGTGCTCACCTAGAAAGAGATTTTGTAAAGGGAATTTTCTTTTTTTTTTTCCTTCATTTTCAGGGCACTCCACTCAACCACAACTGAATTTGCCTCAAATTCACTGGGCTTTAGCAGAAGTTTTTGATGTGTTTATGGCCTATTCAAGTGGTCAGGGGTTGGCAGTGATGAGACAGACCACGGCCACCCCTCCCTTCCTCTAGTAATGCTACCAGTGTCCTCCCAGCAGGTGCAATGCTGCTGCTCCCCTGCAGAGCCCAGAAACTGAAACTGCCTACAACACTGAAAATAAAAACGTTATTCATTTTTCAGGGGTTTGGTTGTTGGGTTGGGTTTGTTTGTTGGACTTTTTATTTTTTTTTTTTTACAGCTTTAATATGGAAACCACAGGTTTTTTTCTTCATCCAGACCTGCCCATGTGCTGCAAACCATCAGAACAGGTTCAAAGGGAGATCCACTTTTACAGATGGGGTAACTGAAAAATCTGTAGCAAGTACTTTATTCTTCTCTACTTAGAGGCCTAAAATCAAACACTAGAGGCTTCCTGTGGTTTTTTTACCTAATTCCTCCCACCTGCCCAGTAGCAGTTTGGAGTATAAAGCTTGCAAACTCGAGTGAAAAAAAAAAGTCACTATAGTTTTGTTTATTTGCTTTTAATAGGCTGAACTTCCCTAGTTTTCTCCAGGAGCACAGTTACTACCCTGCTGCACTTCAAAAGCTTAAGTTAAAACTTAGTGGAAGCAAAGCTGCTAAGTGGTGAATGGCATTCCCAGAAAACAGCCACCTACCTACAGCTTTTGTAACACAGCTGCCATCCCGTGATGACCAACCTGAGATGGATCCTCTTTTGTCAGATTAAAACATGGAGGCAAACAAATATTATTGTTGAGCTTGTCTGTGGCTTTCTTTTCTACCTGCTCAGACACTTCTGTTGTGTGCTCCTCCTTCCCAGTGCTAGCTCTCTTCTTCCACAGATGCAGAGAAAGAAAATGACACTTTAAAAGCAGAAAGCACCGATGGCAGCTGTTGCTTTCCATGCTATTGAACTTTAAAAGCAAATCTCACCTTTTAGGATGGCTGATGCACCTGAGTTAAGCTTTTCAAGTTTTTTGTTTTACTGGGTTTTGTTCCCCCCCCCGCCTCTCCTTTCCATTCCTCCTTGTGACCTGGCCAGTAAGATATCCGAAGGGTCAGCCCAGTGCCATTAGCAAGACAGAAATGTTGGCGTGTCCCAACCAGCTGCAACACCCCAGCCTTAAGAGATAACACATGAGGACACGGTTCTCTCTTTATGCTCTTGAGCACTTCAATTCAATTGGCAACCCCTGAACTCAGGGTACTTTCAAGGTACGCACCTAGGGAGTAAATGCTTAAAAATGCATTGAGTACCTACTACTGGAGCAGGAGTTCCACTTAGAATCCTAGTTCAGCACAGCAAGAAAAAGCACTACTGGGGAGGGCAGTAATTTACATTGTAATTGCCAGTCAAATACCTACTGTCTTCCTCCTTACCTCCCATAGGATAATCTTTGCTATCGAACTAGGTTCAAGAATATAAGAGAATTAAAAAGTGTTCAGACCATGTCTGTAAACTTTTCCTGTGGAGCTTGCCTTAGGAGGAAAGAGTATCTGTGCTGCCTTTACACCTTCCTGGTCACAAACAGCTGACACAACCGAAGATGCCCGCTTGCTTTCTCTCTGTCTGCCCATGTGTCATACCTCTGAAGTATCCATACTGTGGCTTCAATACCCAGCATGGAGCTATGGGTTTACTTAAAAGAGGACATGTACAGTACCCCGCGATGTGCCAGCCCATTCAGCTCTCCATATACCCGCTCCTGTCTCGTGCAGCCCCTCATTTCTGCTTCCTGTCTCCTTACAACATCTACATGCACCCTCACTCACTCTCCTTTAGGTTTGCAGCCCCCCCCGCCCAGTTCTGAGAGGTTATTTGGAACAGAACATTTCTTTCCCCGGGGTCTGTTCTGGTGTCCAAAACAACGTGGGAGGCTGTTCACAACGCGAGTGTTGCTCTCCCTTCTGTCACACTGAGTTCACTTAGTAAAGTACGTTTGGTTAGTAGAGTTCATCACCACTTGCCTCACTAGAATAGCTCAGCACAAACATCGCCTATCTGATTTCACCACTTCTTCTGAAGAGTGCACTACATTTGGAACAAACCCGCTCTTTACCCCTTCCCATCCCTCCTGGATTGAAATATCCCCCCTTTTAACAAGCTCGTATATATCTCGAGTCAGATCAGTGAAGGCCTTCTCCACGTTAATGGCATCCCGAGCGGAGGTCTCAATGTACTTCATACCATATGCCGCAGCCAGTTTCTCAGCCTCGTGCCTGGTGACTTGTCGCTGTGTGTCAAGGTCACACTTGTGACCTACCAGAACAAAGACGATCTGGTATGGCTGGACGTGCACCTTGGTCTCCTCTAGCCACTCGTGGACGTTCTGGAAGGACCTGCGGTTTGTAATGTCAAAGAGGAGAAGTCCGCCAACCGAGTTCCTGTAGTAGGCTCTGGTGATGGACCTGGAAATGAATGAGCCACAACAAAAGGGTAAGTTACAGCTGTTTGGGAAGAAGGGCAGAGCAAGTTTCACATGGGGTTTTTGTTCGCTTGTGTCTTCCAATTAGTTTTTTTTCTTAGGCCAAATGTAGCCCTTTTGAACACACCTCTTTAAGAAAGCAGCGTTACCACCTCCCTGTCTACCCTGCAGAAAACAGGGCAGAGCAGGCCTTTCAGACAATGCCTTACCACTTTTAGCTTGTGCTCTGTAGAGCTTGTCATTTGAAAAGACAACTCCTCGTGGCTTAAGGAGTTCATCCGTGGGTAACTGCCCCACTGATTTATTTCAGCGCTGTTCAAAATCCCCACTGCCGGTTTTGGTCTCTGTTTTCTGTCGTGGATTTCTGCACGTCCTTTGCTGTTAGTCTAAAGAGGCCCAGCCCCTACCAGGTAAGTTCTCCAAATGCCTCGTCTAACCCACTGGTTTAGAAGCAGTGTAACAAATTAAAGGCTTCATCTGAAGTCAGACACCTGCTCTCCGATAGATACATAAAAGAAGGAGGCTGCAGCTTTGGAAGGCATATATCATGGGGCTGCAGCCTCCTTCAGACACTCAGGGACATCCACTGACCTCTATACTTTCTCCCACTACACCGCTGGTCAAAACGATGTTACAGCTAAAGTGGAGCAGCCAGTAACAGTAAAACAATACAGCAGCTTCCTAGGGGAACCTGCATGACTGCTGGTCTTGTTCCTGCCAAATACTGACAACGTTAAATAGGAACTAAAAAGACCCCTGAACCAGGGGCTGAGAAACAGAGCACATCTTCCACAACTCCTCCAAACTAGGGCAGGCTTCAACGCAGCCAGAAGCAGCACAGGAAATCAGCTAACGCAGGGCAATGGAGCAAAGCTGAGACCTACAGGCTAAGCAGACCTACAGTTCAGTGACTGCTACATGGGGGAAAACTAAAACGCTGTAAACCTGTGGTGTTTCTGCAAAGTAATGGATTTGTTCTAAATCCAGAAGCAAGGATCAATGGCAGTCCCTGGAGGAACTTACACTTGGGCCTGAACTTTACTTGCTGGGAAAATGTAAGCTGCTGCATTTCTACCTTGGGACAAGTCCTCCAAGATAGTTCTTAGGGGTTATTTGGCCCTGTAGTGTCTCTAGCCAAACTACCCCAAGAAAGGACAAACTGGAGTTTTCATGGATTGCTTCACCAATGGACATGAAGTGACAGGTGAAAATCCACAGCAAAAGCTGAAGAAATTCATAAGAAGGGAAAAAAAAGATAGCTGTCAGCGTTTGGAGAATTTCTCCTCTCCCAATTAGCTGGCTGAAGGACAAGAGTAGCTCTGCACATTTGGCACTGAGGGAATTAGATCTGCCTTTTGCTATCTACCCAGCTGCAAACAGATACCGGCACTCTGAATGCACCCCCACACTGTCACAGGCAGTTCTGCCTCTCCTGTGTTCCGTGCCATCAGCCCTGGCTCCTCCTGCCAACACCAACAATGCCTCAGGTACTTCTGAAAGACACGACAGGATCTGAGCTGAACGCTGCTTTGAGGTAAAGCCGGGTGAAGGTCTCAGTGCCTTTCCTTACAGCCTTCTCCACAGGCTGTTTGCCTTACCGACCCGCAGGAAGCAAGCTACCCTGCCTTCGTGCTGCACGCCACTCCCCAGCTCCCCTCCCCGACTCCAGCCCTCCCTCACGCAGAGCAGCGCGGGGATTTGCACCTATTCTAGCCAGGTTTTAACATAAAGTTATTGCCTCTGTCTGGGAGCTCTCCCCTGCGCCGTACCCACGGCGGGGACTCTTGTACCCGGGGTCAGCGACCTGTTTGTTCAAGTCTGTCCCTCCTGGCCGAGGGGGAGCTGCTGGCTGGCAGGAACCAGCTCTTCTGGAGGTGGTGGTGCACAGCTCCAGGGAGGGCTTTTGTTAGCATTACACAACCGTCACGTTTCAGACCGGGAAATCACAGTATCTGAGCAACCAGAGATGGGCAAAACGTGCCAGAGCCAGGAGGAATTGGACCCTGCTCTGGTACAACGCCAAAGCAGCCTCAGGCAGAGCACTTTGAGGCCTGATCTGGCAAAATAGAATGGCACATGCTTAACTAATTTAAGCTTTGACTGCACGGAAATTGCTTCTAATTTATGGAGAGTGAAAGAGCTCACAGTGGGGGTCGGGAAGAGCAGAAATGTAGCACAGCTGCAGACCCGAGAATGCCAACAAGGTGTCTTCAAAATAACTACAGTGGTTTCTTCCTTGTGGGGTAGCTGTTAAACGATGCAAAGCTGACTGGAAATGCCCAAATCAGAGAACGCTGTGAAAATGAAGAGCTATGAATTTCCTAGTTAAGAAATTCCTTGTGCTATGATAAAAAAAAGAGTTGAAGGGTTCTGGAGAGCACCTGCACCATGATGCCTCTTGTCCACGCCCACCAGTCTGAGAGACTTCAGCTTACACCAGTATTAGCCACATTTTGCCTTTTGACAAGATAATACCTGGCAGGAGGAGCCCAAGAATGCTGTCTTCATGGGGACAATTCCTGACAGGGCTGATGGTGATTTGAAAAGGATAAACACAAAACAGACTTTTTGCCTGATTCTTTTTTTGTGCTTCAGAGTGCACCACCAAGGCACCCAGGTTTGCTCACTTCCCTCCAGCTCTTCACACCGGGAATTTCAGCCTGAGCTTTGGAAAGGGCAGTTCAAAGCTGCATGATGTGGATTTTTTTTTTCTGTCTATCACCGCTCCTGCCCCTTACACTCCTCCTGCCTTCGCACACTGCTGCCCATGGCAAGCAGCTCAGCCTGCCCTTGTGCTGAAGGTCGCCTGCTCATCATGGTTACAGCCCCAGCGCCGGGCTGGGACAACCCCCAGTACTAAGGGTAAGCAGCCTCCAGGGCCCCAAACTTCCTAATGTGTGAAAGAAAAGCAACTGAAGCCATCCAACAGTTTTTGCTCTTCACAGCAAAGGCAGAAACAGGGGACGACGGCACCCAGGCGTGTTTTCTACAGACCTCAGGCCGAGAGCCGAAGCTGGAAGCTGATGCAACTGCAAGCTAAAGCACCTCCTCTCTCAGCAGAATAAAGCACCAGCTCCTTGCCCCGAAAGGCTGCAAGGTAGCAGAAGGAAAACCTGTCAGCGGATAAGGACCAACCGCTGCACATCCTGGTCCAGACACCAGCAGCACAGATGCAAAGGAAGGGGAAGGGTACAAGGATGAGTAGGGGAGGTTTAATCTATCGAATGAAACCGTAACATTCCTCAGGAGAGTCAGAAGTCGATGCTATGTGAAGCTGTGCAGAGATGTGGAGCAAGTAAAGTGCTCCCAGAGGGAACAGGATGAAAGAGCAGCCGAGAATTAAAGACGCGTGACAAATAAAAGCAAACAGGAGGCAGGGAGCTGAGGGTACACTCATACCCCTCCCAAATGAGCACCGTCTGAGCAGCAGGCGTCCCGTGACAACACCAGCCCCCTGTTTCGCTGGGGCTGGGCCCGCTCCAAGCACGACTGCTGGTTTTACCACACAGTTCTGGGGGAAACTCTTGGCACGGTCCCATACGCCGCCTTTATTTTTCCTCATCGAGCCTTCGTTGCTATTGCTGATCCTCTCCAACGGTCTGTGCCCGTGCAGCGCTCGGCACGGCAGGCTCCAGAAAGCGCCCGTCATTCCTGCACAGCCACAACCAAGGGTTTGTCTCAGCCCTTCTCCGTCCTACGGCCAGCTGAGCTCTGCTGTCGCTGCAGAGAAGCAAGCCATATATTCCAGCGCATTTAACGAGCCCCAGCCTCAGCCTGTCCAGCAACATCCTGGTTACTGCCTCCTTGCACCAGCGCGGAGCAGGCGCTTTCCCTGCGAGCTGCATCCTCTGATGCACAACTCCCGGCTGCGAGCATCCCCCAGTCCCAGCGCTGCCTTCGGGCTCCGTCCCCTTCCCCAGCGGCACCGAGGATGCTCCTCCAGACCTCCACCCTACACCTCCTGTACACCCTACACCTCCTATAAACCCCCCACGCCCTACACGCGACCGTTTGGGGGGGACACACACCCCAGGTTCACAACGCAGGATGCTTTCCCGGCGCGCTCTGAGGGCGGTGCTGCCAAAAAAAAACCCCAACAAAAACAAAATAAAGAGGCGGGGGGGGAGCAAAAGATGCAATTTGACTCCTCTTTGTCTCATTCGTCAAACGTCGCAGCCAGGAGGGCGCGGGCCCCAGCTCCGCAGCTCCCGGCCCCGCACCGCGGGAAGGGCCGCCCCGCCGGGAGCCCGACCCGGCCGCCCCGCCGCTGGTCTCACCGGAACCGCTCCTGCCCGGCCGTGTCCCAGATCTGCAGCTTGATCCTCTTGCCCGGCTCGATCTCCACCAGCCTGGAGAAGAAATCCACGCCCACCGTGGGGTCGGAGATCTGGGCGAATCGCCCCTCGGTGAAGCGGCGGATGAGGCAGGACTTGCCCACGGTGGAGTCGCCGATGACGATCAGGCGGAACTGGTAGAGCCAGATGGCCTCC
>WUAM01000413.1:1264691-1311847 GCA_024336885.1 Actenoides hombroni | reverse complement strand
GCGGCCGCGCCGCTCAGGCGGGCCCCATGGCGGCCGGCGCAGGCCCCTCGCCCGGCGCCCCGCTGCCCCGTCACCGCCGGCGCATTCCGCCGAGCCCGAGAGCCGCCGGCGAGATGCTGCGCGGACGGCGGGGCCGGGAGAGCGCCGGCCGCCGCCTCAGCCTTGCCGGCGCGAAGCCGCGGCGCTGGCGCTGGACGCCCGGCCGAGGGTCGCTCCTCCGCCGCCGCTGCGGAGCCCCTTCTTCCGGCAGCGCTTCGGCGGCCGTTCCCTGCGGCTGCAGCGCCTCCGCCTCCCTGCCGGTGCCGGTGCCGGGCTGCGGATGCGCCGCCGAACGCGGGGCGCGCCGTGATGCAATGGCGGTCGCGCTCTACCGCACTGCCGGGAGGAGCCGCCACCCCCGAAACGCGGCCGCTGCGGGAGCCGTGCGGAGGCGGGGCGGGGCGGGACCGTGCGGGGCGGCGGGGGTGGCCGGGGGAGCCCGGGGCTGCGGAGATCCGCGGGGTTGAGGGGACCCCCGGGGCTGAGAAGGGCGTGAGGCTGAGGGGGACGCGGGGCTGAGGAGACCTCCAGTGGTTGCGGGGTGCCCCGGGACTGAGGGGAGCGTGAGGCTGAGGCGGACAAGAGGCTGAAGGGGCCCCGGGGCTGTGAGGGCATGAGACTGAGAGGAGCCGTGCCGAGCCCAGGGCCAAGGGGGAGCTGGGGGGGGGGGGGAAGGCAGACCCCAAAGCTAAGGGCGCAGGCCAAGGGTCCAAGGGTAACCTTTCTCAGCTCCTCCCCAGGGTGAAAGGGGTCGAGCAGAGCTCACAACACCTTTCTGTGTTTTAAACCTGAGTCTTATTTCTGGGGCGATTCAGGGTCCTCACCACCCGTTCCCATTGACATCTAATGTGGGGGAGTCCAAGCGCTCTCGGAGCTTTTGGAGAGGCTCTGCTCTGCACCTCCACCCTGGGCACTGAGCGGGTCACCTGCACTGCATGAGCCTGGATTGGAAAGGGACAATGGTAATTGTGAGGTGTCTCACTGACAGAATCAGAAAACCCAGCATATCCACATATATAATGTGTGTACAGTCTCAAAAAGTGAGTGGTAAATAAATACCTAGCAACTTAAATACCACAAATCTTAACAAACCCATTTTTCCTCGCTCCACTCAGGTGGGTTCTTGGCTCTGCAGGGCGAAGCGCAGTGTTCAGGAACCGAGCAGCAGCAAATGTCGTGCTGCGGATACACAGCTACCTCAGATAGTAAGTCCCAGTTCTGATCAGACTCTCTCAAACTTCACCTGTCTCACCAAATGAGTAGTGCTGGTCACACTCGTGTGGCTCCGTGGGACACAGCTGAGCTCAAGCACCTGCTTGTTCAGCACTTGGCCAGAGCAGTTTTATCTCTGGAAGGGAAAATGAGCATGAATATTATTAAAAACAGTGACTAACGTGCTTGTATTAAGTCAAACATTAAAAAAAAGAGGCCTATTAAAGAGGACTATATGGTTTTTTTTATATTTATGAAAGGGTTGGTGGGGTGTTTGGTTATTTTAAATAAAAATTATTTCATTAAAAGCTCCTTCTGCGTGACCACTATTGAAATAAAGACATTCACAGTAGCTATTAGACCTTCAAAACCAGGACATTTCTATAGGCATGAGCTAGTTAGCCAGCTTGCAAACTGGACTAGGACATTAGAGAGACCATTTCAAATCTCGAGGAATAAATGGCAAGGAATTTTTATCAATATCCTTTGAAATATGTTTATTAAAAAAATAACAACCCCAAAAGATCCTATTTCTATGTACCTTAGAACAGGAAGGAAAACGGATGAAGCAATCTGCACAGCAAGAGAAATGCTGCAACCAAAAAATATTAAACCTATAAATCCAAGTTAGCAGTACATTAACCAGTGACTCATGGCCAGCGGTGCTGCGTGGGGATCTGTTGCGCTTGGCCGTATGGTTTCTGAGTATTTGATGCCCATTAGTTCAAGCCCACAACAAACTGTGGTTTCTTGTAACTGTCTCTCCTCCCCACGCCCCGTTCCCTTTCCTCCACGGGTTTGACTGCACTCCAGCAGGCACAAGGCTCTCAACACACCCCTGCCAGTCAGCCATCGGAGGCAGAGCTGCCGGTGGCTGTTTCACAGCAGCGGCGGGAGCTATGGCGGGAGCTCTGAGGCCTGTGAGCAGGCGAGGAAAGCACCAAGGGGTGGGCTGGTGCCCAGCGGATGCTGTCGTAGCTAGAGGAATTCCCGGAGCATCAGGGACCATTTTTCCCCAGCAAATAAACCCACAGGATCCCGGGACACAGATATTATTTTCATTTTCTCTGAACGCATGCAGAGATGGACACACGCTGCGAGACTAGGCAGCCACGACGTTAATTAGCAGCAACTGAGAAAGTAGGGGAAAAAGAGATCCTGGGAGAGCCTTTGTTCTGGTACTGCTTTAGAAAATGGAAAATCTGGTGTCTTTCTGAAAGAGAGAGACAGAGTAACCTAGATTTGATGGAAAAGCAGGTTTGTTGGCTGGGGACAGGACGGCGGGTGCTGGTGAGAAGCCACAGGAGCGTGCACAGTGGCAGCAGCGCTCGGAGCAGCCTCCATGGGCTGTTGGCAGCCCCAGACTAGGGGTGACCCTTCACTGCTCCTTCCCGTGGCTCTGGGGATACCTCCAGAGGAGCCCCTTTCTCCGTGCAGCTGCCAGCGCTGGGGGAGAGCTGCCCGAAAACAATGTCAGCGCGGGCGAGGCCATGGCTGACCCCCGCGGGTGCGCGGGGACCGAGCTGTTGCAGCTGCTGGCAGCACCCACGGGACCCCAGCAGCCTCGAGAGGCCGAGGGGAGCTGGCAGCCCTGCACTGCGTACAGCCAAACGTGAGTTACAGCCCTTCCCAGGGGCTGCCTGCGCACACCTCTGCCTGCAGCTGCTGCACGAGGTGGCAACCACCCACACCTCAGCCACCGGAGCAGGTGCTGCTTATTGAGTGCATTTATTTTAAGGCGGGAAAGCTGGGACAAAAGGGGGTGAGTGCTGGAGAACAATTCCCTCGCTCCCCTGCGCTGCCCGGGGTCTTTATCCCAGAGCAATTAAATTAAAGTCCTTTTGGTGTTAGATGATGAAGCCCTAAGCAGATATTTAGACAGGGCCTTTGCAAGCCCAGTTCCAACCCATTTCAGGCTGGTGGGTGGTTAGTGCTGTGTGTGCTCCAACCGGGAGGAACTGCTGCCGTGCCACCCCAGACTACAAGCCCGGTGCCAGCCTCAGCTGCTCCCATAGTGGGGTGGGATAGCTTGAAGGCAGGCAGCTCCTCTCAGCCAGGAGCTCCCTGCTGTGAGGCCCAGGCTCGCTGGGGCTGGCCTACCAACAGAGACGGTGCTGAGCTACGGTCAAGGATGGCTGGACGTCAGACAGACACCCTGCTGGACCCCAGCAGTGTGATTCCCAGAACCACTTCCCTCTCAGTAGTTTGCTGTTTAGTTGTAATTTAGTATTTCTCCAAAAGCAGCCAGTGCCCTTTACACCCCATGGCTGGCAGCTGGAGGCTGAAGCCATCTCCAAGCCCGTGGCTGCGCTATGAGGAGGGTGCCTCAGCACTGCACGCACCATGCAATTTTAATGCCCTTTCAGTTTCCAAGGATACAAAAACCAATCAATCAGCCACAATCCCTCGCTGAGGGGCTGGCTGCACAGGAGCTGCCCGAGACGGCCTGTTCCTGCACCCCAGCCTGGGAAGGGGCAGCGATTGGAACACGCTGGCGAAGTGGAGCAGCCGAGCTGAGGTCCCCGGCCCTCATGGAGTTTATATCCCAGCCCCACTCCCCAAGGCGCTGTTCAGCACCCCAGAGATCAACTGCACCCAAGGGCAGACCACCAAACAGCTCAGAGACCAGGTGCCCAGTGAAAACAGTTAGGGGACACAACCCAGGGTGACGGGTGTGCTGGGAACGGGGCTGGCTAGCCACACGAAGCAGACAACTTATTAGCTAGTGCCAGAAACCATCCCTGTTAAATTAGGCCTGTCCAGGAGATGTGACATGGAGACAGATTAGGCTGTGGACAGGGACGCGATTGCACCCATAACCTGCTAGCTGATGTGTGCCGCTGTAAAACCCAGGACAGAGGGAAGGTATTAAGCCGATTAATGGTTATTATTTATATGATGCCTACAGTTAGTCAGGGTGGTGCAGACAAGCGTAAAGCCAAGGGCACCACACAGTGCTCGGGAGCTGACAGCCCAGGTGACAGCAGGCACTGGGAGCATAATTTAGGACTTTATGACAAGGTGACAGCCTTAGAGCCTCCAAGAGCAGTAGCGGGAGGGACTTACAGGCAGGGCTGAATGCCAGGAGGCACATGGTGAAGCTTCTGTCCCACCTGGGCTTTTGGCAGGGCTACAGTGCCCGCCTTTTGTTGTGGTGGACTCCTGCGGCAGACTGGCAGCCTCTGTGCCTGGAAACTTGTCTGACCTGCCTTCCCAAACGACAATCTGTCGGCAAAATGCTTCCAGTGAGCAATGCAGTACTGCACACCAGGACAGCTCCAAGCATGCCAGTTGGGGTTCCAGGGTGGCATCCTGCAGAGGTACTGCAGGGCCCCCAGTGTCACACTGGGATCAAATCTAAAGCAGTAGAGCAGACTCAGGCTTCATAAATATAGTCCTGGCTGAGTGATGCTGGCTGTCCCACTAATGGTCCCCTCATTAATATAGGAACACACTACCTAAATGTCTCTCCTCCTGGACTAAGTGTCCAGGCTTCTTATGTAGCCAACAGAGAGAGGTGAGAACATCTTGAGAGCAATTTATCCCACTTAGCTTGACGGGATGAACCCTCCTTCACCACTGCTGCTCTCTCCCTTGGCCATAGAGGAACAAGGAGCCCAGCACAGAGCAGCTGCCTGACCTCAGTCAGCTTGAATTGCCCCATTCCCTGAGCAGGAGGCTCTACCTCCTCCCAGGGATCTTAACAACACCACAGAGATGAGGCTGTAAATCCAGCCAAGATCTGTGCCACTGGGAGAATGTGGGAATGACACAAATGCAGAGAAACTTCAGCAGTAACCAGTGAGGCCTCCTGAGTCAATAACAATGCTCCAGGGCACTGGTAACATTTGCTTTGCAACCTGAATGGGGAGGGGAGATGAAACTCTGGTGCGGCGTTACCCACGTGGGTGGACGTGCACAGAGGATAAGCTCGTCCCCCTGCATCCCTGCCAGTGGCAGGGCCACCCTCTGCTGCCACACATCAGCCACGTCACAACACAGCCACTGGCCCCAGCGGATTGCACGGGAGAGCAAGGGAGATGGGGTTTTGAAGTGACCTAAAAGATTTTCAAAATGTTTCCCTGCGACAATAAATTAAACATCATCTCAGTACCGTGGGGTGGCTTTCTCCAGATGCAGCTCCCGGGGTCTTATTTCAGATTACGATGACATTAAAGTGGTCATGGGTTGGCTGGTCGAAAAAAGGAGGGCTCCCATCAAGAGATCATTGTATCTGCCTGAGTCTGTCTGAGCCCAAGAACAGATCCTCCACTGGGAATATTATGTCCTTGTAGCTGTTCAAGCCTTCCCAGGAAGGGAACAGGATCAGCTTAGAGCAAATAGAAGCCATTACAATCAGGATAAATTAGTAATGGTGAGTGGGAGAGAGAGGAGGAGAGGAAAAGAGGTTATTGTGATTTTTCTTCCTACAGACCAGGTGTCTGAGCTACTTACATTGCCAGAAAACAGCTCCTTGGCTTCCCCTCCGAGCCCAGAGCTCAGACCACTTGCTTACAGCTCAAGAGCTGCTTTGGATTATGACTAACTAGCAGGATGGCATTACGGGTTGTTAGATGCTTGAAATCTGATTTCTGCTCCTGCTGGTAGCATCTCAAGTTTAGCATCAGAACAGGCAGGTCTGTAGAGTGAGAAAAGGCAAAATGCACTCACATTTGCTCTGTTCAACACCACCAAACACAAGCCTTTTTCTGACGCTGCAACGTCTGCTGAGGACTAATTGGAGAGGTCTTTAAGGTGCTGCAGAGGGGAGGACTGTGGCTCTATGGTGTTTTATATTTTCCATTTTGTCAAACACAAGATGCTGAGAAAATCGCTAAACTGCAGTCCTGGGGGAAAAAAAAGGGAAAACTGACCATCAGAAATGCCTTCCTACTCAGGCCTCCTTCCTTTCCTCCTATAACCATCTATTCAAGAAGGGCTGGTTTAGTTAGTCTGGGTCTACAGCAGAGGCTGGACTGCCACAGCCCAGAGCCTAACCCACCCATAATACAATTTTACAGCATTTTAAAAAGCAAGTATCTGCCTGTTTAAGTGAGAACCTCTTTCAGGTTGTTCGGAGGAAAATGACTAACACCACCAGCCCTCTCCAGCAGGAATGCTAACTGGGGCCTTCTGGCATGATCCTGGAGTGACCAGCAAACCTCAGACCCTGCTCACCCTGCTCTCGTTTGTGTTCTTCCACTCCTCCCAGGATGCTGCTGCTGGCTGACATCTTCACCCAGCTTCATTCAGATTTTACTATCTGACATGAGGCATTTCAGCTGAGTGCATGGGAAATTAATGTAAAACCAAAGGGAGCTTGGTCTAGGGCTGCTGAACTCCTGTAGGGCTCCTAGAGGAGACTCTTCTAGCTTTTGACCATGCCCATCCTGCTATCAGAAGAAAGCAATCTCATATAAGCCACTAATGGTAAGTTTTCCATGGGCCTCCTGCAGGCTGATGCTCAGTTTTTGTGCTGCTGTGAGCTGACCCAGCACCCTCCAACCATCTAACCAACCTACCAACCAACCAACCAACCTATCAAAGTGTTCAGAAGGGTGGGAGAACATGACAAACACCCCAAAAGTGGGAATGGCCACCCCAGAGTTGCCCACTCTTGCTCATTGCTACAAATCAGCTCACAACAGGCCAGGAGCTGGCACTGCAGTACCAGAACACACTCAAGAGTCCTCCTTTGACCCCATGAGCTTCACTCTGACCTTTGTGGGGAGAGCTACTCCTTGTGGCACAGCCACCAGCACAAGGAGCCTCCCAGAAAGTTCAGTCTCTGAGAAAAAGTGACTGCTCCTGGTTGATCCCATGGGAAGGGACTTAGATGTCAAGAGCTTTCCATAGGTCAGTAGGATCTTGTGTGGTGCTGAGAGCAGCATGACTCCAGTAACACATACCTCACAGAGCTTTTGCTTTTGCATGGTGCTTTACAGTGAGCTTCCCAAAGTCTTCTGACAACCTTTGCAACGGTGCACAGAGGGACATCTCCTGGGCATCCGTTTTAACAGCAACAGCAGATGACCAGGACACCTGAAGGGTGGGAAGTAGGCAGATGGAAAAGAAAAAAAGGATTAAACCACGAAAGATATTCAAGTACAAACCAGCCAACTAAAATAAACCACCATACCTGGTGCTGAATATGCTCACTTTTAGTTATCAGGAGCTGAAGTGTGTATATTCATTCAGTTTTTGGTACACCAGTCTATTCAATACATTATTTCAATTAACGAGCCTGCAACAACACAGCATTTCACATATCTCTATAGATCGCATTATTACATGGGTTCATGTAGACAATATATCATTTTCTGCCCAAATCTCCATAGTGCTTAAATATTTTTTTTCCCCTGTCTTAGTGAAGGATAAATCTGAGCAAATATTGAGTAATGGATCATTAATTCAACCACTTCTTTTCCAGCTCCTCTGAGACACTCATTCACTGGATGTTGTTCAAGATTCAATGATTCTTTCTCTCTCTAGTGAGCTTCTAAATTATTTTCAGTATTTTCTGCTACCTGTAATATGAATTGAGTGGACCAACGCCCAGATTGTATGTGCCTGATGGGGCACAAATACTTTCTAGACTGTTGCTCTCTCTCCTTTTTTTTTTTTTGCTTGGAAGGTTCTTGAGAAAAAGCTATATAAATAAGGCATCAGCTCAGAGGAAGCACATTCATCCTCAGATGTAGAACACTCACGGACAGCAGCTGCCCAGCTCTACTGCAGATACTGAGGTTTGTATTTTGCATCAAGAGGACAGTGCCCAAGGGTCTCAGCCTGTAACCTACCATGTCATGGTGCTGCTCTGTCCCTGGGGGTCACTCCTGTATCCAGCTCAGTGACCACAGTCAGCTCCCGCTGCGTTCCTGGTACCTGCATTCTTGTATCCAGGGAAATGAGAGACTTAAAATACATTTACCACATGCATGAAGCCTTACCTTCTTATGGACTTCTGCTTAACCCGTGCCACAACGAACTAGTAAATACAGTCAGAAAACTTTCCATCTGTTTTTACGTGAGCACAAAGTCTCTGTCAAACGTAGCAGTCAGACAAAACAAGCCAAGGCCGTAAGCCACGCACAAACAGGCTGTTGGCCGCAGACTCGCAAGCTCCTCTGCTCCTCTGTATGACACTTGATAATAAAAATGCCGTAAGCTTTTTTTCTGATAAAGTGCATTTTGCCCAATAAACGAGACAGATGCAGCATAGCAGGTTTTACTACCTGGGCTAGAGCCACGTTAGCAATGTGTGTGTGGTTTGGCAGTGTAATCTTTTATGCTGATAAACTATTAAATGCCAAAGAAAGCTTCTTAAGTTAATCGGGGCTTAATTTAAATAAACAAGCCAACAAAAGATTAACAAAAATCCTCTGTGGAATCTGAATGCAAAAACAGTCTGTTCACAAAGTCCTGGCCAAGTTCATAAAAGCAACTGCACCGGGATGAACCTGGCCCACCAAGACACTTTTTCTCCCCGTATTGGCACCACCAGTGAAAAAGATATTGATTTTCTGAAACACCAACACAACCATTTACAGCTCCATTGACGCAAACAACAATTTTGGCACCATTGTCAGAACTACAGGTGCCAATACTGTGCAGGAGGAGGAGGAAGAGGAAGAGGCAGGGTGACTTCATTTTTGTGATGGAGAGGAGTAATCTCAGCCCTCCAGGAAGAGACCTGGACCTGCCTGAAGTGAAGCCCCTGGTGTTACCAACCATGTTCACAGCCACAGCAGAAATTCTACCCCCCCCAGGAGCACCCTGAGGGACAGGGAGCACTCAGGGTGAGAGCAGCAGCCCTGTGGGTAACTTCACTGCACAAGCCACTGCCCCGATGAGCAGGGTTCCTCGTAGTAGTAAGTTATATGTATGCATAAAAATTCACCTGTTCAGCACCTAACCAGGTAAAGATGGGAATTTGAAAACTCTCATCTAAGGCCCAATATTGTTATTTTATCCCCTAAAGGCAATAAATGACCAAACCCTGGCGTACAAACCATGACAGACTGGAGACCATACGAAATACCTTTGGGCTCACATGCTGTGTGTATATCTATCTATCTATCTATCTATCTATCTATCTATCTATCTATCTATCTATCTATCATCTGTCTATCTCAGGTCCTTCATGGGACAGTCATTACTTAATTTTGTTGCTCTACGGGCTCTCTTTTAGTGCTTTCAGTACTATGACATTTTTAAGTATTATCTTCTTCCAACTACTAAACCATCTTCTTTCTTCATTTTTTCCCAAGAAAGCTGCTGATTTTGTCCCAAATGTCTTAGTTTCATGAAAAAGTCTTATTAAGTGTACATTTTCCCATTCATTTATTTACAACCATCTTTGCTAAACTGCAAATTTATACTGAGCTTGAGTTCAATAAAATCAAGACATTAAAGAAGAATATACAAGTATGCACAGAGACAAAATCTAGGGGAGGGTAGCTACAAAAGGTATTTCTTCGTGACATTTCACTTGCCCGTGGGCAAAAATGGTTCATTTTGACATGACAAAATTTAACCGCTCTTTTGATACTCAGACCGTGCTAAAAATAGGTACAAGGAGACCAGTTGATGACGAAAGAAAAACATTCTATTTAATCACAATATGTACATCCAAAATACAAATGACAAAGCTGGATTTCAGAACGCAGTCACAATGCCACTCAGCCACGGTCAGCATGCCAGATGCAAAGTTCTTGCAAGATAATGGCAAAAAGGCAATTCGAGCCATGGACAACTTGCTGACAGGTGAAAGGAAGACCAGACAGCAGCAGGGTGTGCTGAAGCAGGAGACCACCCCAGGCAGGTGTAGCTCTGCACTGACCCTTCACATTTGTTCCCTCCCTACTTACCTC
This sequence comes from Actenoides hombroni, assembly GCA_024336885.1. NCBI lineage: Eukaryota > Metazoa > Chordata > Aves > Coraciiformes > Alcedinidae > Actenoides > Actenoides hombroni. Next base: position 1,301,723 of record WUAM01000413.1, on the reverse strand, counting down.
TCCCATGGGTGTTCCAGTGTGGTTTTGACCTTTCTTTCCTGCCCTGCCCTGCCGTGCCAGGCTAACACGAGACTGTTTCCTACATCATTATTTCATATTGAAATGTTCTGCACAGGAGGCATTTCAAAGGTGCGATGAGGCCCACCATCAGCGTCACCGAATTTGACACTTGAGCAAGCACTTTAGTTTATATTGCACTGAAACTGTCCTTTCATAGAGAAACTTGCCTGAGATCACTGAAGAAGCCTGTGGGAAAATTAGGAAAACAACCCCTGGTTGCAAAATCCCACTAGCTGCAGGATCATCACTTATCTCTTTCATATTAAAGCAAAAAGAAATTAATATATTGAATTCCTTATTGTTATCCTCCTCACATAGCTTCATTTTCTGCTTCAAATAGTCCTCTCGTTCTTTAGATTCACCTTAGATTTCAATTTTCCTCACATTAGAGACGTGCTACCACCAACGACAAAATGCAAAGCTCCCGTACTCAGACTCTTCTGCTGGTCACTTGGAGCACTTCTATGTCAAGTACAAAGTGTATGCCTTGCAGGAGAACATGAATAACACCATGATGCTGCTGCTTTTGTACAACTATGTCTCTGCACAGGGAAAAAAAAAATGGCACAAGAAACAGTAAAAAAATAAAAATATATCTCCTTTTACTTCTGCCAATGTTCCCAGGGCTTAATGAAATTCAAAGATACTGAATATAAATGATTAAATAAAAAGGCAAATTAAGTTTCTTCTTGGTCAAAATCAGGTGTAGCATCAGTTTGGCACCTTCCATGTCCTCTGTCAGGGAATTAGTACTTAGCATTCAACATCTCCAAAGTACTGTCCATCAATTGCCTTATTAACCTGGCACTTGCCAGCCCTGTGGATACCTCAGTGCAGGAAGTTTCCTAATGCTAATGGCCTCATTCTGCCTTTCTGTGCCACAAACGGTAGGTTATTTCAGTTTTTTCCTCCCTGCCAGTGAGCGCAGCGGCAGCAACCCCTCAATCCATTCATTGGCAGCCGACATCATCTCCTGCCAAAAGGCCACCTCCTCTTGCGTGGAGTCCATCCAGTCCACAGAGATGCCATAGCTCAAACCTGAAAAGAACAAGAAAACGGTAACGTTGGGAGCTGTGCAAAAAGTTTCTACTACATGCAAAAATACTCAATGAGATGTAACTGTTCCAGGCAATGTCTTAACATAAAAGGTGCTGACTTCTCCTCAGAAGGTTGCAACCTAAACACCTCCTGTTCTTAAGCCAATGACCTCCACCTTACACCAGAATTCGGAATGAAGTCAATGTAAAAGTCACAACCTGCAAAAACCCAAAACATAACCTGCCAAGAAAAATAGTGCTGAGCTCAATCACCTTCTGCATCTTTTGGAATGGTAAAGAGGATCTAAGAGGCTTGATTTTTTTTCCCCTTCAGATATTTTCTTGTGGACAGGGTGGGGTATTTGTCAAAATTCTCTCGCTCTACACCTCATTTGTATAGGAATCAAACATGATAGCTGAAAGGTGTGTACATTAATTCCAAGTCGATTATTCAACCATATTTTCACATGCCAACTACTTGTCAATGAGATAAAGGTCCAAATTTGGATCACAGCTTCTGTTTGGCTTGGTATTTTCACATCTTGCTTATGACCTTATTGCTGTTGCCCCTTCCCACTGGATAGTTCACAACCCTTTTGGGGACACGTCAGAGATTAAAAACAGAGAAGACACAAGCAAATCCAATAGACAGAGGTCCACCTGCAGGGCAGACCTTCCAGCTACTACCAGCCTTTTCCTGATACCCTCAAGGTACAGTTATCCTTTATTGCAGCATTCTGAAATCTGCTGCTTGTTTTTCATCTCTTAGAATGCCCTCTTGCTTAAGAATAAATACTTTAGAAAACCAAACCTTGGATATCCCACTTATGAAACCACAAAGCTGAACATGCTATTGGCTGAAACCTGCATATGGGGTACACTGGAAGATAGGATATTGGCTTAAAAATACTTGAAATTTCGTAGCTTCAAGGATGAGTAACCCCATTGAAGTAAAAGACTTCCAGTTAAGCACAGGTCTAAATCCTTCTCTGAACTGGAACCTCATGCTATCAACTCCCACAGCCAGTGACTGTCTCACAGTGGAGAAAATGGCATCTCTGCTAAGGTCTTTCAGCACTACTTCATCTAAACAAACCCAAACAAAAACCTAACAATAACACCTTAGTCTACACCCAGACAACTCCATTTTTCCTATTTGTGATCAAATTCCAGCTGATGTACTCTCGGTACTGATCACCTACCAGATCAACTAATGTAGCTCACCCTGGTTTTCAAATAGTAGTTATTCCTGCTACTAAACCCTTCCAAGGGCTGAGGTCATGTGGACGGAGTCACCAGGTGGTGCTGTCCCACATGGCATTCATGTTGTTCTTCATCTCTGAGCACTCTTTCCTGGGAGGAGCAGCAATATAAAGCTGATTTGTAATGCAACCTGTTTTCCTGTAACAGCAGGAAAACTCTGATGGACCCAAGGAGATGCTCGAGTGTTGCCAGACCTCAGAGCTGATGTTGGCAGAAAACGTGGTAATGGAGGGTGGTTATCATCGTACCACTGGCCCCTCCTGCAAGCACCAGGATTCCCACCAGTTACTGAGACTCCCCATCTCTGGTTTCTCCCCAACAGGAAAATGCTCTGCCACTCCCCATTATATCCCGTGGCTCAGCAGTATGGTACCAGTATTGATTTAATGTAGAGAAAGTCCCTTACCTGTCCCAAGGCCCAGCCTGATTCCTCCAAGGAAATGGTTGGTAAGTTTTTCATGATCCCACACAGTCAGTTCAACACAAGCATCCTTCAGATCCTCCGTGTGAAAGCCATCGTACACAATAGTGTGATTGAAAACAGGGTTTGTGTCTCTTTTTATGACTCGGGTCTTTTGGTAACTCTTCTTACTGGTGTCTGGAAGCACATAGCTTTAAGAGGAGAAAAAACACAGCATGTAGTATCGAAGATCACCTGAGATTTGAATTGTTCCTAAAAAGTTCCTCAGTCTAAACAAGCCTCAGTACTGAAGGAACTCAGTCTCAACATAAGAAATCTCTGTAGATTTAAAGGGAAATGTCAGTAATTCCTGGATGAAACTTCCCCCCCCTTCCAAGAAAATCCATTTTAAAAGCAAACATTTAGAGAAAGGAGGGTACTTGCTTAAAATTTCCTTCTTTTGACAATTTTTTTTTGCCAACTGACATTTTACATTAAAAAATGAACATTATTTTCAGGTATTTCTATTTTCATCACTTAGATGCCTAAGAGGGCATTTCAGAATGGTTAGTTAGGCTTCTTGAGCACCAAACCTTCCTGCAGGAGAACTCTGCAAGGATTTAAAATATACAAAACCCATGGTGAGCGCTTCAAAGTGCTGAAAAAATCTTAAATTCCTCTTAGAAGATTTTTATATTTGCAGCAACTTCTCCCTTGTAACAGGCAGAACTGATGTTGCAGGCTGCAGAAAACATGCACACACCAGATTCTGGAGAGGATCAAAGCAGCATCCAACCATCACTATGTCAGTTGTGGCAACTCCATAACAAACTCCCAAACTTTGCATGCAAGTCCATGTTAAGGCAAAATTCAGAACATTAGGGCCCATGTATTTCTCTCTCTCTTGGATGTTACTGAGGCAAATCACCGAGTGAGTCACAGCCAGTGACTGGCCAAGAGCTTTATCACAGCAAGGATTTTCCTAATTTAGCCACAAGTGAATAACAAGGGGAATTGTCTCCTACAGAGCCCAGTGCAACACAAAGGCTTCACTGTATGGAGGGCCAGCCAGGTAAGCCTGAGAAAAGAGAAGAAAACTTATGGTTTTGTGGAGGCACAGACCCAGTACCAAAGGCAACCATGCTCGTGCACTTACCATTTCACAAAGGAGTCAACTCCAGAAGGACGTAACTGCAGCAGGTCCTTGACGTCTTTGACCCAAATGTGAACCTCACCAGAGGGAGGATTCTTGGGACCTGCCATTGAGGAGAAGAGAAAAACTGTTACACCAGTCCTTACAATAGCCAGCAAAATGACAGGCTTCCTCTCCAGGGACCTGAGGGAGCAGCAACACGGCTTCTCTGCGTACTCACCCCCGGGGAGCTCTGCACCCCTCTGCCTGGGTGTCACAGCACTGCTGTCAGTCCTGTCACACTTGCAGTTGCAGAGAGCTCCTGACACGATGTGCTGGTGCTGCCTTCAACCAGGAAAGGAGAAGGAGCTGCTGGGCAAACCCAGCCTTGTGCCTGCCCCACAGTAACGGGCTGTGTGTTGCTGCTACCACATCACAGCACCCTACTGTGCCCACGGTGCTCGTAACAGCTGGTGAGTTTGAGGTGGCTGAGCCCTTCCTCTCTTCCCCCCAACACCTTCCCAAGGAACCCAGATGTGAAAATTAGATGCAGGTTGCTATCAAGCACTGCTTGTTGTGCCCTTGTGCGGATCTCTTAAGACCTTGCTTTAATGAGATGACTCTTTAGCCAGCCCTTAAACAGAAGGGGCATTGCAAGTTGCATGTCTACATATGGGCAATGCTTCTTAATGCATGAAACACATTTTACCTTGGCTTCCTGGAGGGACATACTTAATAGACAAATTCATCACTCCTCGATGATCCACACCATTAACAGCAGAGAGGCTCTGAAACAGAAAAAGTTACAATTGACTAAATGAGGGACTGTGTAAACACAGTAAGGCAAACAGCTTTTGAGGAGGTGCACAAACTCTGAATTTGCATGGCTGGGGCAGCCCATTCTCAAGGCAGCTCCTTTCTTTTTGTCTTTGTTCTCAAACCCAGACCCTCAGAACCAAAAGCTTGAGGATTCAGAGTAAGGCTGCCCTTCCAGACATATCCAGCTAGACACAGTTAAACATCTTAGTTCTGAAAGACAAATGTCCTTTATTTTCTAAAAGGGGATCTCAGATCAGACCTCTGAACCCAGAGGCATGTAGGAAGCTGTACAGGCTTTACAGTCAGTGGCACCTGAATACTTACCTCTCAAGGCATGTTCAACTGCATCACCTTGTACTCTGCTGTCTACTTTAAGGGATGGTCTTTATGTGAGCAGAGAGAGAGGCAAAGGCACGTCAGAGTTTCTGTTGATTAGTGTCAGAACACATTTATGAAAGTGTCCCTACAGATCAGTCACCAGATAAGACCAGAGAAGGCCTGTGTGCAGAGCACTGAATACTGCCCTAACATGTCCAGGGCTTCTGAATGTTTTACTGTGCTTCCCTAGGTACAATTCAGGTTGTCCCGCCACACCACCCAAAGACCTCAGAGGAGTTAGGAAGGACTTCTGCCACCCCTAAAGGCATCAGGCTAGGAAGCCCAACCAAGACTGCAGGTGAGACACACTTACTCGGGGCTTCAGCGGGTACCAGTTGAGCTTCCTGTTGCTCCAGTCCCAGCTGGCCAAATCTACTTCAATCTCTCCCAAGAAACTGTTACGTCCCAGTGGATCATTGTGCCAAACAGAGAGATTTAATTTTTGGATCAGCAATACCATTTTCTCTATTTTATACTAGAGGAAGAAAAAGAAGTCAGGTTGTTCCAATTTCTCTTCTGTTTCTTTCACAGGCAGAAATAAACTACTCAAAAGCTTGAATAAGCTCTGACTGAGACACTCAAGCCCAATCCACACATGCACTAATGGACTGGCCTCACTCTGAGCATCTCTTCTTTTGTCCTGTAGCAATAATACTACCTTGACAAAGCTCATCTGCTGAGCAACCAGCACTCCATTCGACACCAGGCCAAACCAATATTCTTGTAAGAACTATTAACAGAGGCCCAGGCAGTTTTAAAAAATCCTCTAGGCTTTAATGAGTAAGATCTCATAATGAAGACCTTTCTTACTAGTCCCATACCTCGTGATTGCATGCCAGGGAAGGGAAGAAGAACACCCCTTTCTCAGGCTGCTGGTCCCTATCTCATCCAAAGATCCCTGTGGTTTTGACAGAGGAATCTTGGGCAGAAGCACAGCCAAGAAGGCAGGATCTTTCCAGACCTGACCTGGTACGGGTGGCTGCTACAACACAGATTTTCAGCGCATGTATTCATTCTTACCCGTAACACCTCGTTGTAAATGGGATTCACTGTCCTCTTCTTCACTGAAGTTTTCCTCTTACCCATTCTAGCTTTGTCTGGGAGCAGGTAAGTTTTAACATACCTAGAAAAGAAACCAAACTCCAGCTGGATATTGTTCTGCATCGCAAGCTCTAATAAGTGGCCAACACTTGTGAATGATGACATGGAATCAAAAAACCTGGAGCTGACTCTTTGAGGGCAAAACTAATTAAGAGGCCTGCTAGAATATCAACTTGGCTTGCATGTGAAGTTATAAATCTCACTGGCGATGGGCAAATGCCATCAACATTCAGAACAGGCAGCTGTCTAGGCAATATGGAAGCCAGCAGGGCTATATATCCTTTTTCTGAGACGCCCAAAACTATAGCATCTCTATGCTTTCAAAATCAGATGAAATTAGAGAAGAGGAAAGAGGTGGAATGTCTTAAAGTCTCTCTCTCAGGGTTCAAATCCAAGCTCTTTTTCATCAACTAGAGATCACTAACCTTTGTACAGCTACTACTGTGACCCTAACAGCACTTCTTTATGGACTTTCTTTTCATATAGACATATGTCTGCATCACCAGACAGGTTGCCCAGGGAAGTGGTGGAGACACCATCCCTGAAGGTATTAAAAAGTGCTGGATTAATGGTTGGACTTGATGATCTTGAAGTTCTCTTCTAACCAGAACGATTTCTGTGATTCTATATGGTTCACACAGATGCAGCCTGAACATGTTCCAGTGATAACAGGAACTGTCTTTGTAGTGATCAAAGCTTTCTCAATCTGTTAAAATTTAAGGCTGGCAACATATTTACTGATGCCAATGGCTCCAGAACCATCAGCTAGGAAAGTCCCAGCAGTAAACATGCACCAGAAGTCTGAAGGAAGGAAGAAATGATGACATTTAAAAAGAGAAAACATAAGGAAAAAAAAATAAATTCCTCCAGAACACAAAATTCAGCAATGTGGAAGTCACAAGGTACCAAAGAGTCACTCACGGGTCAGATCTGCCTTTCTTCTCATCCACAACAGCCAAGTCCTTGCACTGGGACACGTGAACCTGGAACTCTCGGTTCTTCTCATCATAGTCTAGAGCAAACTCGACGGTACCTTGGGCATCCACACTCCCAAAATCGCCGCTGTAGACACTGAGCACACTGCCACTCACCTGCCAGGTGGAAGAGCAAGGTCAGTGCCATGGAAATAGGCCCCCTCCTGATTTGGTGTGTGGACAAAGATGACAGTCTGAAAAGTGCATTCCCAGAGAAATAATCTGCAATTTCTGTCCTGCGTTGTCTGTCTTGTGTCCTTGGCACAGAAATGGCCACAGATTTGCCCAAACAAGCAAGGGATGGGGAACCTGGATAAGGGTCTCACAAGGGTGAGATCCTAGACCAGGCCTGAGAAGGACTATTCTTCTGAATGCTCGAGAAATGCAGAAGATTTTTCACCCCTAAATCCCCAAACTTTGCGAAATGGAGTCAAACATTATTGGGGGGACCACATGAGTCTCTTCCCTTTCCCTGGGCTTACAGTACAAACAGCTGCTCTCCTGACCCCGTCCCATCACTAAGAAAGAAATATATTTAAATAACTTGACTCTCTGTATATGAAGTTCTTCTTTCAGGTAGATATAGTCACACAATTGTCAACCAAATTTTAAAATAGGCTAGTAAGATCCATATCAGACTAGAAACATAGGAAAAAAAACTTGCTTGCTAACAATGTGCATGGAGCTGTACAGAACAGAAAGAGCTATAACCCCTGCCCTGAAAAGCCACCGTCCCACCAGATGCAGCCTGTGTGCATCTACTTGCCACAAAGGCACAGGAAAATGAGGCTTCTACAGGTATAAACCAGGAGCTAAGCACCTAAGGGTGACTGGCTTTCCAAAACAAATTGCATTTGCCCATATGCCTTGGGCTGCTTTTTTCGAGGCTTTGCCTTTCACTGGTAGAAAGTGGTGAAGCAGAAACAAAACACAGCTCCAGAAAGATGAGAGAATTTGCTATCGCACCAACCACTCACGATTCCTGACAGGGTAACATAAGAGCTAATGTTGTTTACAAAGGAAGTAATTAACCCTCTTGGCACTTTCCTGTGGTACAGTCATGAACATTTATCAAAAAACTTTCCTAGTAATTAACCCAATTCTTCTCTGTCTCTCTCTACTTCCTTTGGTTCTGAATTTCATTCTATTATAACCTACAAGAACCTGCTAAACCTCTCCTCTCAGGCCTTGGGGCTGCATTTACCATCCCATCAGGATACTCACCCCAGCAGAGAATCCTGAAGGAGATTTTCAAGAAGACCTGTGTGAACCCACCTGGATCTGTTCCTATGTGGCCTGCCCTGGGTGATCCTGCTCTGGCAGAGGGGTTGGACTCACTGGTCTTTCAAGGTCCCTTCCAACCCCTACTATTCTATGATTCTATGACTTGGACAGAAAAGGCTCATTTATAGCTCCCAGACTCTCCAGACTAGGAGGACTCATGTGCCCTGAAAGTCAAGGTGGGTTTTTTTTTAACATATTTACCTACTTTCATAGAATCGTAGAATATCAGGTTGGAAGGGACCTCAAGGATCACCTAGTCCAACCTTTTAAGGTAAACACTTTCTCTATATATATAGTTTAAACGAGATGGCCCATTCATGACCTCTCCCTACTGCCTTTGCTTCAGATATATTCTTTAAACATTATACATACACCTCAGGATACCTGTAACAGCAATACAGCAAATTCAAGCACTTTTAAGCACACCCCCCCCAGAACTGTCTCTAAGGAATCTTTTAAAAATGTTCAACTAACACACTCAGCTCTTTTCAGCTTTCCTTAGAAGCTAAAGTGCTAAATCACTTTTGCTTCCAACCCTGAGTTCCCTTGAATTTGCTGATGAAGGATGAGCTTGCAGAGGGCACCCGTCTGCAGTCCCAGCTCCTTCGGACCTGGACCACAAACATGTCACTCAATAGCTGTGTGCCTTATTTCCCCACCTAGAAAAAGGCTCCCCCCCTCCCCCCTTACACACACACCCTGCCAGGCGTCAGAGCAGCGGCACTTTGGAACGGGGCGATCGCTCACCGTGACTTTGTCTACCACTGATTCAGCGGGTCCCTAATTTGAGACGGTACCTGGAGATGCTCCTTTAAATGCAAGGAAGCAATCAACCCTTGCCGTGCAGAAACCAACAGGATACTCTGGAGGCCACAACAGCAGCATCAGCCTCAACGCAGCGTCGCCGCATCCGACTGCGGAACACCTCTCGAGCCAGCTGCACGCGGCAAATACCTACCGAGGAGACAGATGCCATGTCGGACGAGTGGCTGCCAGTGCTGGGAGTCTTTTTGTGCTTGTTAAACTGGAAGCTGATTTCCGAAGCCGTGTCCGATTCGGTCTGCTCAGAAAACAACAAGCATCTTTAAGCTCTGCTGTACGAGCATCTTGCAACGCTACAGAGAAAAAGCAATAGCTCAGCAGAGTCCCATTAAGCAGCGATCAGGTTAGGAGAGTGGAGGAGAGTGCAGGGAGACTCCCCAGAGGCATTCCCTCCGACCGGCAGCCAACGTCATCATTAACTGCCTCCAAACAGAGCTGTGTGACTGCCTGGGCTCTTGGAAAGGGCTTGGAATAGTGTGGTTAGAGACAGAGGGAAATGTGAAAACTCCTCCAGGATAGAAGGGCTGGTCTGGGCTATTTGGGGCTTTTTTTCTTAAGGCTTTTCTCATTTATTTATGACATTACCAAGGCATGCTCTAAAGCAAATGCTGTCAGTGTCCAGGAGAAACATTCTCATGAAACCAACTGCCATTCAGGGGATGCTGCGAACACGATTCCAGCCATTTCTGGCATCTAGCCTACCTCAGACAACAGGAGAGGAGAGGATCTGCTCAGCTCTTTGACTCTTTCAGGTTCAAGAAACTGGTGGGGTATCAAATGAGGTTTATTGTATGCTGTAGGTACAAACAAAAAAGGCAGCAAGAGATCTCAGTTAGGAAAATATAAGCAAGTCACATTTTTGTTTAAGGGCACAAGGCAGGAGGAAAGGCTTGTGGGAGGCACCAAAGTACCACTATCTACTTGCTCTGTCTCTGTCATCTGCCACTGAAGCTGACCCTCCACAAGACAAAAAATGCTACTTAACATCTTAAAGCTATTTTTGATGTGTTGCTGTGCAATGGGTGGGAGTGTGCAAACTCCCACTGGGGGCTAATTCAATTAACTCATTAGCCAAAGGATGTCTACCTTGCTAGCACCACTTTCCTTCTGGAGATTTAATTTAGACTACAACCACACAGATCTGCCTCCTTGTCAAAGAAACCAAACATGCTCACATTTTCCTCTTCTAGCACATTGCCCTGTACAAAAGAGCTGTAAAATATTTACACCTACAATTTCACCATTGCATAAACCTCTCAAATACTCTTCTAGACAGAGAGATGGACAAAAGTTTCACATCAACTTAGAAAGATGGTTACCGGACTGCTTAAATGTCTAAATAAAACCTATCTGGCCTATCTTTATCTTTTCTCAGTAAGTCCCTTGAAGATGATTATCTCCATCCCAGAAGAACCTGTTTTTAGAATATATATGTGCATAAACATGCATGCATATATACACACTTGCTGGGCATGTTAGCCATGATGATAATTCTTCAGTGCTCAAAATGCCCAAGATCTTCCTTGGCATTTTCTTTTTATATGATTTACCTTTTATATGATTTACTATTCACTTGATTTTTACTATTTTTAATTCCAAACATGAGCAAAGCATTAAATCCAGCTCTCTCCAAAGACTACTTCAAGTAAATGTAACTCTGTAGCAGAGGGTTTCTGAGGATGAAGTTTGTGGCTCTAAATTAGCTCTAGTAACGGGAGGCTAAAACCTTGGTTGTCGGTGGGAAGACCATGTCACTGAACAGCAATGCACGTGGGACCTAAAGCTTCGAGTCACCAAGCCCTGTGACATATGATGGGACATGCACTTGGCACAAGGCTACCAGACAGGGTGGGCACAGGACCAGGGTGATGCAGCACGTCCCAACTGCAGGCTGCCTTCCACACAGCCCCAAAGGGGACTCTACTCCCTCCCATAGTCAGAGGTCTTACTTAAACAGGCTCAATTGTTCCCTCTGAGCAGCTTTACCCTTCATCAGGCATTGCCTTCCCACCTCAGTCCTGGCAGCCTTGGCCTTACCACTTTGCTTTTAGGCAAGCTCTTAGCTATCCTTTTGGGCTTGCCAGTTTTCACCTTTTTGGGACTGTTATTGGCTTTCTTGGCCACAGAAGCTGCTGCTGTCTTCCTTCAGACCCCCTTCCTTGGCTGTAGTTTTCTTGGGCTTCTTGGTGGCACAGACAGGTTTCTTGACCACAGGCTTCTTCAGGTTTGCTGCTGCTTTCTTGGTTGCTTCTCCTTAAGCTGCTCAGGGAGAAACTGTCACCAAAGCATGTCCCAATTGGTAGCTGTGGAGATCAGTCCAGCAAGGACTGGGTGAGGTGAGAGGCCCAGGCTGGGCACTGCAAGCCCAGTGAGCATGTGACAGGAGTCTGTGGCACAACTCGCATGCTGGACGCGAGGTCTGGCACCTCTGGTTAATCTGCTACGCAGCTCCTGCAGTACTCGGTGGGGGAAGAGGAGAGATGGGAACAAGCTTCTTTGCCAACCCTTTGAAGCCCTTGTGTTTTTTTGCTGAAGACACTGAGTAACATACCATCAATCTAGCTGCAATTTCCTGGCTCTGAATTTAATTTTAGGCACTATAAGCTCTGTAATTTGATAATGAAACAATATGTCATTTTCCTTGCCTGGTCCATGCTCAGAAGCACCAGGGATGCAGAACTCGGGCATAATATATTATCTTCAATGAACGTAAACCAGAAAGGAGAAAGAAAGATGTTACTCACTCTCTGTGGTTGTGTAAATGTTCACCATGCTCTTTGCAAGATTAATGTTATTTGCTCGGGCCAATGCCTGAGCGGCAGGAGAATGATCCCCATCTTCCTCTGGAATACATGAAAAGCCAAATCAACACGGTAAATAAATAAGCAAATGGGCAGTGTGTCAACAAGCACACACGTGTGTGTGTCTGTCCTGGCTTGTTCACTCTGCTTAGAGTACGCTGCAGTCACGTTACATGGGGCTGCTTTCAAAACATGAGTGTGCTTTGATGTCTCTCCCTGAGAAAACCTTTTCACACTGTGATGGGAAATGTACACATTGGGTTAATCCAGTCTGTAAAACACACCAGCACTTAGAAAGAGCGTCCAGTGCAGCACAGCCATCTGCTAAGATCATCCTGAAATGAAGGTAATAATAATGCAAAAAACCTGAGAAATATAAGAATTATCTAAACTTATGTTTAGCTGAAATGCAACTCAGGATTTTCATAGAAATGTTACACAAGGTAGCAAATAAGCCCAGAAATTACAGTTAAAACCCAAAATCAGATGAATCTATGGAAAAGCCTCTCAAGCAGGTCTTACCTAGGTACACGAGGACAGGAAATTTGGAAAAAGGAGAAAAGAAGGTCTCTTTCTTCCCAGGTCTTTGCTTGGCAGAGAGCAAAGCTGTGGGCAGTCAGAGCCCACACATAAAATGAATTGCAATCAACAGTAACTTTTGCTCATAGTAACAGTCACTACAAGAGCCCATCAAATCCAGAGGAAGAGGCTGACAAAGCAGCGATACTATTGACACCATCATGGTTGAGAACATGGTATCAGAACCCAGAAAGAGCAGACTCCGTGTTCAGTCTGCTTTGGTTGCAGTTTAATATCCAAATTCACTCGTGGAAAAGACCCAAAATGTCGTGTCAGCACTGACAGCCAGTGGCTATACCAAGGTAGCCTAACGGCCAATGAATTTATTAAACACTTTGCTTCACGTTTTGATTTGTTTCTGTTTGTGTCAGACTTATCTCTACCACCACAAAGAATTCCCCCAGCCCTGCATTTGAAGAAAGTGCAGTCTTCCTGCTGAGCAAAATAAAGTAATTTCCTGTGACCTATAGTAGGTAGTGCTAAGGAAATGGAGGGCTGTCCTGAGCTGGGGGGCTTGCAGACAAGGCACGAGGGCTGGTAGTGGGGAGGAAGGCAAAGAGAACACGGCACTGCTCCTCCTTCACTCGCACCGTGCTACACAACATCTGTTTCCAGTGCTGTTTGCTAAATACATCCCACACAGGCTAACTCTGCACACACTGCAATACAGGATACATGGACATACAAAGAAAATGTGCAAAACGCTGAAAGGCTAGGGAAGAAAACAGGCTTAGGGACGACTCTCTATCGGGATTTCACAGGGTGTGGTTACAGCCCTCAGTACCTGAGTAAACAGCTGAGTCCATTCCCTGAGCAGCTTCTCTCTCTCTGGCTGCTTCACCCAGTGTGGGCTTGTCTGACAACTCAGACATTTTCTCCTCAGGCAGCTCTCCATTTACTTCCACGTTGCCACGAGTGCCCCGATCGGATCTTTCCTCTTTCTCATCATCGTTTTCACCATCTGTAAGCACAGGCTCGATCAGTATCTGCACTCTGCTCGCCGGGGAACTCGCCGTGCGCTTGCACTCTTTTGCCACGATAAACTCGTCCGTGGGCGTCTCTGGCTCCAACGCGCTGCCAGACACTTCTTTGGTAGGCGACTCGATTTTGACGGAAGGTGCTCGCACGGGCAATCTGGATTTCTTGGAGCAGCGCTGTGCTGCCTTCTCTTCCTCTGGCACTGGTGGCTTCCCGTTGCTTTCACTCAGCGAGTTAGTTCTTGCAACCAGGCTGCCTTTGCTCTTGGCGTACGTGGATCTAGGAATGATGGGAATCGAGCCCTTCCTTGCAGGGGCTACATAGCTTGGTTCTTCCTCGCTAGAAGACAAGGTTATTGTCCTTTTGTAGGGGGTTCTGGTTTTGGTGAAAGCACCAGGTTTTTCTTCACTGTTCTGGCCTTGCCCAGACTGCACAGAGAGTGAGCGGCACAGCTTGAACTGCCTGCCGTCTGTCTCCACCCAGCTCGGGTCCTCCGGCACGCTCCCCACTGTCATGGAGTCTGCTCCCTTCTCCCAGAAGTTCTTCAGGTTCTTGAAGCGCTCGCGGTCGAGGCCGATATCCTCCTCTTTGTTACTCATCGATGAGATCGTATAGTTCATGCCTTGCTTCACAGCCTGGCTGCTTTCCCCCTCCATGGTCAGTGGTTTGGGGCCTGCCAGCAGCTTTCTATTTGCGAGGCTGTTCTCTGCCGGCCCCATGTGATCCACAAACTGCTCGGATCTGGAGAAAGTTCTGCTTGGTCTCCTCTTAACTGGTATCTTGCTGGGAGCATAAGTTTCTTCGGGTGGAGTTTTTGCCACTGCTGTGGTGCCAGCGGCTGCATCAAGAGCTTCTCCTCCAGCTGCATGGCTGGGCTGAGGCACAGCATTCTCTGAAAGGCTGGTGGGCAATGGAGATACTCCACCACCTACAATGACAACAAATGTTCACAGCCTGTCCCACTGCATCACACCTCATTTCCCTAGAAGGTCTGTGCTGCAGCTGCTGAAAGGGAAGCCAGGGGGAGTTTCCCAAAATCTCCAATATGTTCCTAATTCTTCCCTGTTTTGAGACTGTAGCAAGCCCCCTTCCATCTGAAGAAAGACCCCAAAACCCCAACCCTTCCCTCTGCAACAGGACACAGAAAAAAAATCCACTGTGCTCTAAATTGTTGCCGCAAGTTGGGGGTTTGCTTGCAGCTTTGCTTTCAGTTTGACAGCTTTCCTGCTGGCTATTTGCTATGTACCAAAAACACAAGGCAGGAAAAGAAAAGGTGGCTTGGATCTGTGGGTTAAGGAGTTGTGAGCCAAGCACTCAGTTTAAAAGATCCTGAGAACAAGCAGAACTTTTAGTCTTCGCATTTTTTTCCCTTTGTCCCTGCTGCCTTGGCCATAGCTCACACAAATGTTGGCATCCCATTCTTACAAGCCAAGGTAAGAAATACTCTTTGTTATTCATTTGTACACGCACAAAAAAGCATCTTGTCTCTCAGTGCTTGATGTTGAGTAACAAAACCAACAATGGCTCAGTGAACAAAACCCTTACCTTTTCTAGGCAAATGCAAGCTGTTTGTTGCAGCCACAAATGGACTTGTTCCAGTGTTAGTCTCTGAGGAGACATCTTGTATACTGGATCTCTGAATGGAAAACAAACCCTATCAGTATATATGAACTGGCAAGGCTGGAAAAATGTCTTTTCATTGAGCAGAGTCACCAAGGTAGGCAGTCTGCAGAGCCCTCGTTAGTAGGTACAGACTATGTGAAGGTCCAAGGAATAATGAAACAAAGTGTAAAGGCTGTGCCTCTACTACCTTGTGTGATGCAGACAGTGGGGCAGTAAGTCTCGGCTTTGGTTTTGGCAAGATTTTCCTCTCCTCTGCAGTATCAAGGGCAGGTGCGCTGGGTCTGTGGGACAGGAGAAATGACTGAGTAAGGAGATCAGTGGTAGTGCTGTGCCTGGTAGAGTGACCAGGCAATCTTCAACTTCATGGCTGTTGTGCTCAGCTACTTTGCCACTTTTATCTACTGACCCAGCCCAGCCCAGAGCTGGTGCCTTAATTTATTTACTCTACTGCTTGGGAGGACCAGAGCAAGGTCGAGCTTCCCACTGCATTCAGTACAGAACTTGCTCAATAAAAACAATAGTGTCAGCTTCTAGGTTTATTCAGACTTTTTCCTTCTGGGACAAATCCGTAGGGAAGAACACAGGAAGCAGCAGGACCAGAAGAGCCCAAGAGCCACGCAAGAGGGAGACGCATTTCCATGCTATGGCCCAGGAAGGAACAGGCCTCACCTCCCAGTTCAGGCCAAAGGCATAACCAGATCGATGCAGGATTTAGAAACTACAGGAACAATTATGACAACAATAGTTAGGGCAAAACTGTAGTACAGGATATAAATCTTCATGCTTGGAATATAAATTAATTACTAACTGCCTGGTAAATAAACAAAAGAAACACACATCACAGGCTGTTTACTTGAGTGTTGCTACCACCTTTGGAAGTGCCCAGTGGTCGCTGCTCTCTGGATGGAGAACAGTAGTCAAGCTGATGAGATTTCTTATGGGAATGCTTTGTGCATAGGGTCGAGTGAGAGAAACAAAGCAAGCTTTTCAGGATTTAAACAACCACCCAAAAAAATAATTAGGACCACTGCTGTGCCAGTAAAGCAGGAGCATCTTGGGCTTGTTGACTGTGGATCCTTCATTAAGCAACACCCAATGATCAGCTGCAGGAGGTTTGGATGTGTTGTCAAGGCCCATATTTAATATTTAAGTGGAGCAACTGCCACCTGTGAAGAATGATTCCTCACTCTGCTGAGCAAAAAATGCAAATGAGATGGAGCAACAATAAATGAATATGTGAATATTTCAATGGCTTCTCTATAGTCCATGAATACTGAGAGAGGTCACTGATTTGCTCATTGGAGTGCTTTTAGAGGGTGTTTCTGCCCAGTCAGTACAACGTGAAATCCTACCAAGCCTTTATGGAGAGCGCTGAGCACTGGACACAGAGGTTGGCACCAGCAGGAAATGAGCAGTTTCCTCAAACAGTTCAATTTGTTAGTGTTGCTCCATGGCAAAAATTAAACAAATAAAACCATAATTACTTTGAAAAACTAACCGGAATATCCTGACAGTAGAGACAGATCCCATTTTATTGACCCCTTATCAAATCATGCAGGAAAAGACCTCTGTGGGATAAGCACATTAGCACTTGGTTATTAGGGGAGTATTGATATTCTGACAATTCCTGGAAAAAGGATTTAAAAAATATCCTACATAACCTACTACTTATACAGTCTTGGAAACTCAGTTAAAGACCAGGACTTAATGGGTAGCATTCAATTTGCATTAGAAGTAAGAGCAGCAGGCAGAGCACTGCACGAGCAGCGGCGGTTACCTCTCCTCTCCTGCTCCAGCAGCGAGCTCAGGGAGGGCAGGACTCAGGGCAGCTTTGCCTCCCAGACCCATCTGGATGTGCTTGTTGGCCTCATCTGTAATATAACAATCGAGATATTACATTTATTCAAATCTGCAACGGTTGGTGTGTTTTGTTTGGGGAAAGAAAAGGCTTGTTAAAGGAGTCCCCCCAGCACAAACCCATGGGGTTTAACAGATGACTCCTGGGGGGCTCTGCCTGATCTCCCCGTGGGTGGGGGTGGCCCCAGGGCAGAATCACCCACACTCCCCACACAGCAAAGGCACCTCCAGGCCCCACGGCTCCGAGAGGCCGCAGCAAGCTGCCGAACGCCTGACTCATGCCAGCAGCTGTCACATCACTGGAAAGCTTTGCGGGACATTGCCGGGGCTGTCAATAAAGTTAATCTGTTCCAGGATTTAAATTCCGCCACTTCCTGTTTTGACTCAAAGTCATCCGATCTTGGCAAACAAAGGAGGAGGCCAATACAGTTAATGAGGAGATCCCTGTTATTTTTACTGGCACAACACTCAGCTCTGTCTTCTAAGCTCTCAAAGACCCTGAAGAAAAAAACAATAGAAGATGGTAACCTTTAGAGCAGCCTGCCAGGGTATAAAGTTGCATTAGACATTTTGCTGGCAAACAGGCCTTCGTGCTACTGCAAACCCAAAAGGATTAAACTCTCACAGAGCCATGAAAAACTAGTCTGGTCAACAAGATCATAGAATCACAGAACACTTTGTGTTGGAAGGAACTTTTAAAGGCCATCTAGTCCAAATCCCCTGCAGTGAGCAGGGATATCTGCAACTAGAGCAGGTTACTCAGAGCCCCAGCCAATCGGACTTGGAAGGTTTCCAGGGATGGGGCTGCGACCACCTCTCTGGGCAACCTGGGCCAGCATTTCATCACCTCATTACAAAAAATTTTGTCTTTATATCTAAATCTCCCCTCTTTTAATATAAAACCATCACCCCTTGTCCTGTCACAACAGGCCCTGCTAAAAAGTCTGTCCTCATCTTTCTTACAGGCCCCCTTTAAGTACTGCAAGGCCAGAGTAAGGACTCCCCAAAGCCTTATCTTCTCCAGAACAACCCCAAGAACTGCACATATTTATTTACATGCAGCTAGGTCTATTTTAAAGGGTAAATCTGCCTGTTACAGAACCTGCCAAATCTCTTCAGGATGTATTTCATTACACAGTACAACAGAATCAGAGGCTCAAAGGATTCAGATGGGACATGAAATAATTTAGCTTCACTGCTTAGAAAACTGCACCAAGAGAGAGCAGTCCTACGGATGGGCTGTGTTAGCAATGTCACGCCGATGCTGCCCATGTGGTGCCATCCAGCATCAGCACAGGCGGCCCGCAGGCAACAGGGATATCCCAAGAAGGACCTTCATCCCCCCACCTTGCCTGTGCATTCCCATGGAGAAAAATGCTGCTGTCCCAACTCTTCCTCCCCAGGGGACCGTGGCAGGCACTGCTTGGGGCTGTCCGCGTGAGGACTGTGGGTCTGGCACAGGCATGAGATGGCAGCTGGGTGGCCCCTGGGTTTCCACAGCAGCGGGAAGTTGGGGAGTGGCTCCTGCTGGAAGACAGGAGTCTGGCTGTGTAAGAACGAGGCAGTTTTAGAGAGCACGTTTCTGAGAGAGGGACTTTGCTTTGTCTGTGCGAACGCTGATGCGCAAAAAGCATCACTGAGTATCCTTTTGGGAGAGACAAGCTGTGGAACGGCCAGTGGCACGTGCAGGCCGTGTCACATGCAGGCACGGGAAGGCTCACCGAGGAGCATTTATTTATACAGTGAGCCACGTCCTCCTCTTCTGTCCCAGACCCAAGGGAGAGAGATGCCAGCAGGTAGTTGCTCTGCAAGTACTGGAACCAAACACAGAGCTCTCACATTTTCCCCCCGCCCATCGTGGTTGAAAAGACCTTGACAATCAAAGACCGCATTCATTTCTCACCTCACTCCCAAAGGCACTGTGTCATATTTGCTCTTCACTGACACTTCCACCTCAGACAGAGGTGTTTGCTTCCTCCCATCCAAATCACTGCCCTTCAAAATGGCTCAGCCACTACCACAGCCATACCTGGCTTCTATAACCACAAACAAATCGGCAATTAGTGTGTTATAATCCATCAAGACAAGCAAAATGCCCTTGCTGACTTTAGAATGAGGCAGAATGAAAAGCAAATTCCAACAGAAATTATTAGTGGCCTGACCAGTTTAACTTGTCCATACATATATTTATATACATGTGTATAGAGCCATTCCTGCTCTAACACTTCAGCTGCTTTACTCATTTCCTGTCACTCTAAAGCAAAGCTACTCAAGGCTCAGGGAAAGCTCCGCTAGCCGTGCCATTGGGGCTGACTTGCCTCGCTGGGTGGATAAAATGGTTCCTCTCCTAGATGATTTTTAGCTTCCATCCATTGCACACAAGCTCAAGGAGAAGTAACTTACCACCAAATTCATCCATCTGTGCTGCTCTGCAGGCTGTAGTCTAAAGATAGGGTAGCTATCTAATTTTATACATTTATATTCCTGCCAATTACTAGTGTTTTCTATTATGATCAATACCAACTGTGAAGACCTTAGGGATCCATAGAACCATCCCTTCTGAAAGTCAAAATCCTCCTCCAGAAAAGGTCACTGGGTGTTTTCCTGTGCAGGCAAAAAATTCCCACCCCTCCTCAGCCCCTTTACCATGAAAAGGGAATGCCAGCAATTATCTCAGTTTTCTATGCGGGAATTTTCTCATTTCACTCCCTAACACAGTCATCAAAGGCTTAAATCAGGATTAACAGCCCTGGAGTCATGAACACGCTTATGTTGATTTGGCTAAATGAACACGCACCTCTTCATCACCTTGAAAGTCAATAGAAGGTGAATGACTCTAATCTTACCAGGAGAAGACAAAAAGGTGTCAAGATGGCAAGCAAAGGCCTTTATCTCACCTACGAGAGAAGTGCTTGCCCTCACATGGGAACTGGGGCAATCTATGCAGGAACCACTGCAGGAGCTAAGCATGCAACAGGCAACAGCGAGGTGAAAATACTAGCAGCAGAATCCTGATCCTCAACCAGTGCTGTAAAATGGCAGTGGGAAAAACAAGAGGAAGGAATAACATCATGTTATACCCATGCTTTACCAAATAAGTCTGAGACTAGAAAAAGAGAAAGAAAAGAAGTCGGAAAAGAAATGGAGGGCTAAATCTAAACATAATTTCTATAGTAATTTAGTTACATTTGCTTCCCTTCTTAAAACAGCATTAGTCAAGTAATGCCCACGTGAAGACGTAACTTGCATATTACTGCTATGTTAATGAGATTATTTTAGATCATAATCTGAGACTACCCCTCAGTAAAAGTTAAATCTAAACCCAACGGTACTTCAGATTTTGCTTTCCTGAAGAGGGCTGCAAGCTAAGGCCATCGATGCCTCTGGCAAGGCAACAGGCAGATGAATCCAATCCCTTGCTGGCTGCTAGCTGGGCTGCAGGTGACCAAGCATTTGCCTGACCTGGGCCCCAGCAAAGGGACTGCTGAACCATCTGCCTCTTCCTGCAAAGAGGGTGCGAGCACAAATGCACATCCTCAAAAAGCAGAGAGCGTGCTCTGCAGAAATGGCCAGACATCTCTGTCGAGCTGGAAAAGGTTTTATGTGTTTTAGCATTCTGGAGGGACAATAAAATAGCAAATTTAATGACATCGTGAATCCTTAATACCAGGGATAAAAGCAACTTCATATGAAATATGATGGGCCAGTTCTGCATCAGAGGCTCCAATGAATCTATGCTAACATATGAGGCTCTCAGTCAGTGAAGTCCTCAGCCAGCATTTAGCTTTGAGAATGTTCCTGAGTAATGTGGAGCTAAGAGGGGTATACTGAACCCAGGCAATTGATGTTACAGAGAAATCCTGGCCAACGAGGCCCACCAAACAAAGGAGCAATCTATACTGCTGCTACCCCACATCAGGTATGGGCAGCTGGGCCCAGGAAAGAGGCCTGAACTGAACTGGTGGAGATGACATTTGAGCTTTGAACAGATGGAATATAACCCTTTATCCAACAGTAGCCTTTACTGCAAAAGAAGTGTCCAGTTAATAGTCTCCTTGTGCTAGGGACTGTGGTAGACTGTGCTTAGAGCTGTCTGTCAGGCTTCCCAGGGCAACTGTGTCTGAGGATAGGGGATGACCCACTCTGACAAATCATCCAAGAGGTTGTGTGAGGCTGGGCTCCAGTCACACCATCCTGCTGCGGTGTTGTCTGGCCAGCCTTCACGGTGAGGGCTGGATGTGAATCATCCCCAGTTCCGCTTTGCACAAATGTTAAGGACCAAATGCCAGCTCCAGGCTGGTTACGTTTGGACTCAAAGCACAGTTCTGCTCATTTCACATAGGACTGACCTCATCTCTTCTCTGCCCTGAGCCTACAAATCTGATTTAACCTGTTTTACATATCACCATGAGAGCTCATCTGCACGTCAAACAACATGCAAAACATCTGCTTCAAATTAGCACATGGTCCCGGATATACCCTTGCCATGGCACAGCAGCCTGGCTACCATTCAGACTTGGTCCCAAAGTCATTTTTCCTTTGAAAACCACATTGTGCCTTGGAATTATTCCCATGTAAAAAGCTAGGCACAGACCCTCTCAAGTGGGCAAATATTAGCCAGGAGAAGAGAGGCACCCCCTCCTTTCACAGAGATGTGACTGGCCCCATCATGGCAAGGCTGTTTTGTCAGACCACTCCACAGTCTGTTTGACCTATCAGTTTGGTGCCAGAAACTGCCATACATCATCCTCTTCCCTTTTTGCTTCTATGGCAAGAAATGTTGCCAGTGACCTCTGACAAACAGACATTTTGGTAGAAAAGCTGATGTGGGTAAAGGCATTTACTGCACATAGCTGGAAAACAGCTTTTGCCCTGGTCCTCTGCCACACTATAATTTTTCCTTTGGGCCTGATTTTGATAATTGGGTATGTTTTTCTAGTACTGAAAGCTTGTCTGAGAAGTCCCTTACCACAACACAAAGATTGGTCCCCAAGAGGCTCCCATTACAGGGAGCCCTCCATACTTGGACACTTTTTTTTTTGGTCCATCCATTTGTTTTCTTACGATGCACGCTCACTTACTTACTTTCTAGTTTGCCCTTTTTCCTTCTAATCGAAGCACGAAGTAGATCTGGTCCCTCTAAATCTTCCTGAAACCGTTTTGCCTTCGCTTCTGAAAACCATTCACCTGTCACAAACTTCTTCTTCTTTTCGTCTTTGATGGAGGCTTGTATCCGCCTGAAAGGCAACGAGAACAGCACACATCAAAAAGATCGCCAAAGTTTTGACTTCCCCCTGAGCTACCTTCATAGCACTGTCTGTCTGGTTCACCTGGCTGATACTGTGAAGGATCCTGAGATTATTCTCTGCAATCACAAGGGCCAATCGAGCTTTAAAACAAAAGCTGATTTATTCTTTATCTGACCAGCACCTTGCAAACACAGGCTGTCACCTCTGCCCAATTTTACAAATCCAAATCAGTCTCCTCTAAGGAGATTTGTCCATTTGCTTTGCAGCCTGGAGGGTTTGAGAAGGGGTGGGGCTATTTGTAGGTGTTGGACTTCTCTGTTTTATTTGTCTGTTAATCTCTTTATGAGCAGGAAAGCCGTATGGATCAAGTCTGATGCAAACCATGGAAATAAATCGTGTTATTTAGAGGAGAAGCCTGTCCCTGCAGCACTCTCCCCTGCTCCTCTCCCTGCTGCTCCTGCCACGCTGACTTTGGCACTCAAACAGTTAGCTCTCCTTCCGGAGCCCAGCTTCTCCTACTGTAACTCGCTGGGGCACACCCAGGCTGGTTTTTGGCACCTGAACCCGTCAGTGCTCTGTTTGCCAGCCTGTACTTTTTACCCTCCTCTGGTGATTTTGTTTTTACACCACAGCTTGCTGACTGAGGTGCCTTTCAGCTGGCACTGCCTCCCACAGCTCACCATAATTCAGGGCCCCTGCGAGACCAGGGGAAACTCCCATCTCAGCCCAATTCTCAGCAGGAAAAGGGGGCAAACCCCCAGATGACCATGGAGTCTCGAGGGGTCACATTTGGCTGCCTAAAGGCCAGAAAGGTGCAGGTATGGGATAACTGGGCTCAAGCCTCCGCAGGCAGTGCTGGGGGTCCCAGCAGGACAGACAGCCAGGGACCTGCATGGCTCCCACCTAGATCAGGGCCACATCTGTCACTATGAGAGTCTTGAGGTGCTGGGCCAGAGGAGATGGAGGAACATATTTTAATCTTGTTGACACCAGATCAGTGTAATACCATTGACTTCATTTTGCCCAGCAGGCAGGCTGTGTTGGAGCCAAACATGTCCACACTTGCACCAAAGGTCCTCCTACATGTATCCATACTGACAGCAAGGGGCACTCGGCACCGCCCTGGTCAGGATCTAACTCACTTCGCTCCCAAATGAAAGCCTTCTGTGCAACACCTTCCAACGAGAAGTGAAACAAAACTGAAATAATCCAAACACTCTTTTCTCCAAACCTCCACCGCAGAGCAGAAATTTTACTGCATTTCAGAAAAAGAAAGAAAAAAAAAACCCAAACAAAAAACAGAGACAACCTTTTGGAAACCCTGTTTCAGTTCAGAGGAGACATAAGAGCATGCAGGCACACACCTCAAGTCCAAGCTGCTGCTTGCATGCCATCACTGGTTCTGTTTCCCCAGCTCTCACCCCTTGAGCAGAGGCCAGGGCACGTGGGCTCCCCGGAGCCTGCTGCAAAGCTACCCACTCCCCCTTGAAGCCTTGAACATCCCTCCTACACGGGCCTTACTCTTTTCTGGCTCAACAGCAAGTCGAAGACTCGCACCCTCAACGGGGCCAGGCTGGCACAGTGCCATCCACACTCACTGAACTACTCATTTCTTGCCGTGGTGAGTTTGGTGCCAGCTTCCGGAGCCTTGCACATACTGTCAACCCAGATGGTCTAATGGTTGGCATTTAAAAAGTGACAGCAGCAACAAGCAGTCCCGATCAACCAGACCTGAGCTCCAGGACAGCCAGTGGAGAGCGAGCTGAACTGAGAGAGATTCCTGGCTCTGAAATGGCTCCCCGCAAGCCTTTGGCAGATCATGTAGCCTCTCACTGCCCCTCTCTGCCTGCATGATGGATGCTGCATAAAAACCCACCTCAAAGAGCACTGGAGGGACACAAAGCAGAGACGGGGATGTAAAGTCTCATTTGAAAACACTCGATGTGATTTCTGTGCTATCGAGTAAGGAAAACAAGGTCTCAGCTACTGCCCTGCTTGGACCTCTGACACCAAGAAATCAGCATCTTCCTCCCCAGAGCAGGAAAGGGATGATTTCCCTCGGAGTCTCCAAGGGCTACTGATTAACTCAAAAGGAGAGTCCAGCCCTGCAGTCCTGCAGAGAGAGGACAGCAGCGACAGCAGGATGGCTGAGAAAGCAGAAGGTGCAATGAAAAGGTCCATCGGGATCTAAGCAAGAAGGGACAGAACTGCTGCAGCCTGCATCTCCCCTTGCTGTGTGCACACACGCGCACACACACACACACACACACACACACACACTCCTCCCTAAAAGAATTTCTTTTTACAAAGATCCCCTGGGGAAGCTCCCATCCTGCTCGCTCACCTGATGCGATCCCCATCCTTCTTCTTCAGCTCCGCATCTCTCTGCAGAACCTTCATCAGCTTCTCATACTCCTCCTCGGTCAGGAAGCTCAAGTCCAACATCTTCCCCGCAATCTTCTTCAGTTCTTCGGACAGCTGAAGCGACGACACGCCAGGAACTACTGCAGCCCAGGCTGCTGCAATGCCATGGGCAGCCCCCGTGCAGCCCGCCCTGGCGTGCCAAGCAAGATGCGGCTGGAGAAAAAAGGACTTCACGACAGCATGGCTCGGGTGGAAGTTGCGTTAGCACCTGGACTTGCACTTCCAGGCTCTTCGCTGGCACGCTTCTCTGCGCTGCATGTCTTCCCCTGCCAGGAAAATTCTCTCAGCAAAATTCTGCTCCTTCGCTTTTCCTCAGGCACAGTCGCAGCGAGCTGGAAGCCAACGTCAATCAAACAGGCAAGCACGGGAAGGGGCGAGCTCGCCGCCCGCCTCGGCCGCC
Source organism: Actenoides hombroni (assembly GCA_024336885.1). NCBI lineage: Eukaryota > Metazoa > Chordata > Aves > Coraciiformes > Alcedinidae > Actenoides > Actenoides hombroni. The sequence continues at coordinate 1,276,542 of WUAM01000413.1, read as the reverse complement.
TCGACAGGCACGGAAGCTCCTCTCACCAGCAGCAACCCCAGCACCTCTGGCATGCGCTGTCTTCAACCGGGAAGTCAGCCTCCGTGGAGTTCAAGCATCCCTGCAAAGAAATAACCCCGAGATGCCTTTCAGGATAAGCGTGACATATGGTAACCCAATGTGTACATTGGAGGTTTTTATTTGTTCTCCAGCACAAGTTCCAAAACAAGCTGCCCTACTTTCCTACAGCTCCTCGGGCGGTATTAACCTAACCAAGACAATATTTTATTTTAGCTGCTTTCCTACTAACAGGTAAACAGTTGACTCAGCACGCTACGAGCAAAATATGCATATAAATCAGCAAATTGCTCGCTCGCTTTTTACCTCCATTCTTCTTTTTCCCACTTCTTCCTGCCCTAAACGAGACCGAGGACAAGCAGCCAACCTCTGTAAAGCCATCGGAAAATGACAGCACAGCAACCTGCAAGTGTTCCTGCTGCGTGTTATGCTATAAAATACCAGAGTCTGCTCATTTTCTAGTATGTGTTCACTTGGCTTTACGCTGCACTGACATTTGCTATTTAAACAGTACGGGCGCAGATCACTTAGTGTTTCAACAGACACTGGAAATAGCCAGAGGCTGCAGGGCGTGGAGGAATTGTAAATCCTGTGCTGTTTTGCTCCATTACTCCTTTTCCTCTCTCCTGGCTAACTTGAGGGCAATAAGGCACACCTCCGAGGGAGCAGGAGTTCTGCTCATGTCCATGTAGGTAGTTTCTAGCTCACCAGCTGGGATTTTTCCACTCTTGCCAAGCCCATCAGGTGACTGGGAGTTTCATCATACTTGGCTTTTTCTCCCAAAGCCACAGCCTTGAGAGTCAGGTCATTAAAAAGGAAAAAATCCCAGCTTTCATGGCAAACATGATTTGAAAGTCCTCAGGCCCATTCCCTAACCTCAATTTCCGCATCACCACTACTCTCTGTCTGTCTAACCTGCCCCTCTGAGGATGGCAACCGCAGCCCTCCCAGGCCACCTATTTCAGTGCTTACCCCAGTTCTCCCTGATAGATGTCAGCCTGTCCCAGCTGCCATGGGGATGCTCCCCTTGCAGCCTTCCTCACACTTCAGCCTCCACCTCAACCAACCCCAGCTCCTTCAGGTTCTTCACAGCTGGGGTCTTCATCTTTTTTGCCACTCTTCTTTGGGCTGTCTTCACATACTGCACCTCTTCCTTCCACTGGCATACCCAAAGTTGAGCACAAGCATTTAAATTGAACTTTGCTCACTCGACATCATTTCACAGATTTACATTATTTTATGGATGATACATTGCCAAATGTTTGGGTTTCTTTCATAATGGTGTAACAACATGTTATAAGAAAGAATAGGCATCTGACCTTAATGCTTACAAAGAAATACCACAGAACACTGCACAAAAAGGCTCATAAAAAGAATGAGTATTGTCATAAGAACCCCTCAAGTATATGAAAATAATTTTGGGAGGGGAGGGGAAGGAAGCAACATTTCATTTTTCTCTGAAGGAAGTATGGCTGTGCTTGTCACACTACAATTACAGCCTTTAAACAGTAATAAAGAGCCCTGATGAATCGCTACTGCTTAAACCTACATTTCACCCAGCTTAGCACAGCACTTCCATGCTTGGTGCACCATCTACTCTCTTCAGCTCTCAATCCTACTTTGACATTTACAGAAATATCTGGGACAGGTTTTATTTTTGAAAAAGTATCTAGGGACACCATTCCCACAGTATTTGCTTCTCTAGAACTTTTATTTATTTTTAACAAATCCATGACGTGTGGGCTGAAAGCACTTCAGAAAACATTTTCAGCAAAGGCTCATATTTATTCATCAGCGTGGTAGTCAATTAGAAGAATAAAGGCTACGTCTTTGTAAAAAAAGCCTTTTCTTCACTGTAAATGTTTTATTTTACTGGAACAGTTACTTCAGAAGGAAAAGGTTAACAGAAACCAAACAAGCCAACTCCTTCTTTTGTTTTAAATAGTTAAAAATCAAACCACTTAAGGCACTGGCAGTGGGATTGTGAGCTGGCCCAGCAGCCCGCTCTACCGGGAGGTTTTTCTGGCAGCCTCAGGAGCTGCAAAGCTGTCGGCCCAGGCCCACAGGAGCACACAAGGCTGGGAGATGATCTCCACACACACCATGGGGCTGGCCCTGCTGCGACTTGAGCTTTTGCAGCCTCTGATGGGTGCACCACGCTGCTGTGTCTTGGATGTCACAGAAACTTGAAACAGGAGAACCCCAGCATGAATCACTCAGGTAGACAGCGATAAGGGAGAGCGTGTAATTTGTTTATTTGGGTCTCCAAGCAGAACAGATGAAGGATAAAAATCAAGTGGCATGTACAGCATGTTATCGGGCAGGCACACTGTGCTGTACCTCACCATCGCCCGCTCCCCCAGCTTGCTTAATCCCAGAGCTCACACTTGTGCTCGTTAAGCAGCACCACGCAGCTTTGATTTCCTTTGTTAGATTGAACATAATCCTCTCCCCTCTCAAAGACTTATTAATGCCCAGTTCAGAGCCCATGGGGAGGATGCAGTACAAACACCTCAACTGACAGATCCCTAAGAAAGCCAGGACCTTCTGGGTCTCACGCAGACAAGGCCACTTTCTGCTGGTCCTGCCCAGCCCTCGCCTCGCCACCTCTGCAAATAGCGTGGAAGGGAAGCACAAAAGCCTTGCAGATCTGTAGGGCAATGATGGGAGTCACTGGGCAGTACTGGGGCAGCTGTTACCCTAGACTGGCATCTCTTAAGTGCTTCCTTTATTAGCCTGCTGATGTAAACTGGTTTTGGACAAACTGTGATAAGCAAAAAGAAAGTTGCACTCTCCTTCCCTCCAGCCAGCAAGAGACCCCTCCTAGGTGAGAATTGCTCTCTGGCAATAAGAGCAAAATGAAGAGTCTTGAAAAAATGAATTGTTTGTGTCCAGATTAGAAACATCTGCTTAAAGGCTGATGCATGCTGTGCAGAACAAACTCAGGATGCTCTCAGGCGCTGCACCACCACAATGCCCCAGTGCAAGGGGAGAAGCCCTGCTGGGTCCTGCCACTTGTCCTGACAAAGCAGATGGGCAAAATGGATTATCATGGCTACAGGAAGGACTGTAAATCTGAGCAGAGGAGCACGCTGGGTGTCCAAAGGACTTTCTTCCCTTTAACTGCTTTTCTGAGGAACAGAACATCACAAAGAGATCAACTCACACACCTCACACGTGTTGACAAGTGCTGGGTGTGCAGACAAGCAGAAGCATGACCTATCATGTGGCGTAACTGGCTGCATCTCTTACTGTGATAGCTTTTGATTTCTTGTGGCCACCTCCCCAAGAAGCAGCAAATGCTCCAGCCACTGAAGAAAAGCTGTGATGGTGTGTTACACCACTGTGCAGCTTCTCAAACCCAGAGCCCAAGCACAGGTGGGGAAGCAAGGCATGTTCCATTAAAAAGGCATACTGGGATGTGTGTATCTTAGCTTGCAACAGATTTTCAGTGTCCAGCTTAAAAATACAGGAAAGGTCATACATGGCTGGACTGAAGGTCCCTGTAACACACTAGTTTATCTTTCACGAGGGCTAACAGCACATGGCTAGTGAGAGTCCAGAGAGATGTCTTGTAGTGTCTCTGCATTTCACAGATTTTTCTAACTACTTTCCGAACTCACATTAATTTTAAGCATTTGCAATATCCTCAAAGCCCCACAGTCCCATAGCCTCGCTATGCTTTAAATGCAGAAGTATCTGCCCTTATTTTTTTCTTGACCCACCACTTGCTTGCTTCATTTGATATCCCAAATCATTTATTTTACTAGAAAACCCAGTAAGAACTACTCTGAATTCACCTACTCCAAGTTGCAGACCTGTGTCATGGCCACAGTTTCTCTTCCAGAGGAAGGAAGTTTGTTGTTTACTCATTCCAGATGTTACTCAGGGAGTAACACCATTTGATCATTCCTCAGACACTTCTTTGCCCTCATCGAGCTTACTACAGAACTGCTGAGTAGTGTTTAGGTGCAAAAAGGCTTTTCCCAACAGTGGCAACCACTGGTATCTTTACCTGCAAGACTGGTTTGGCAGTGCCAGGAGGTGGTGTAAGCCGTGCCCAGCTGCAGCTCTGCAGCCAGAAGAGAGACAGGCAATGCCAGCCTTCACATGGGGCATAGCTAACAGCCCTGCCAACCCCTTGGAGAGAGGAGAGCTCTAATCACCTGCAGAAAATCTAAGGATACTAATAAAAGAATAAACCTTCCCCTCGTCAGCTGCTTGGACTGTGCATCAGCAAAGAGCAGTGTCACAGAATCCCAGAATCCCAGCATGGTGAGGGTGGGAAGGGACCTCTGGAGATCATCTGGTCCAACCCCTCTGCCCTGGCAGGGTCACCCAGAGCAGGGGGCCCAGGATCACATTGTCCAGGCGGATTTGGAATCTCTCCAGAGAAGGAGACTCCACAGCTTCTCTGGGCAGCCTGTTGCAGGCTCTGGCACCCTCACACTAAAGAATTTTCTCTCTATGTTTAGATGGAGCCTCCCGAGTTCCAGTTTGTGCCCGTGAGTACCACTGAAAAGAGTCTGGCCCATCCTCTTGATGCCCACCCCTTAGTTATTGGTAAGCATTGGTCAGATCCCCTCTCAGTCTTCTCTTCACCAGGCTAAACAGCCCCAGGTCTGAACAGATTAGTGTCAGATCTCTCCCCTTAGAGTCACTCAGAGAGAAGAGCAGCCCCACATGTTTTGGAGCTGACAGCCAGTGAAAGGCCAGGTGCTGAGCAGGGATCCAGACAGACTCCTGTTTACACCAGCCGAGACACAGAAACTTGTGATCTGTCCAAAAGTGCCCCTTTCCCCCTTCAGCAAAGCCCCAAGCTGCAGTGAGACACGCATTGCCCCAGCACCAACCCAACATCCAACCCCTAAAAGGGAAGGGGCAAACGAGCACCAACCTTTTTCGGCGGAGCACAACATCCTCTTGCAGGGAGCGTACCTGCACTGGGGCACCGCGAGCGAAAGCACCTTCAGCCAGCCCGCAGCCTGCACAACGCTCATTTCCTCGCTCCTTGGTGCTCTGCAGTGTGTCCCCACACACGTGATCCAGACCAACCCAACCACCAGTGCCAACGCTCCTGCCTCCTCTCACCGGCAGCCTGCTGACCGCGCAGGTCACGGGCACTCAGCTGCGCCCGCGAGGAAAAGCTCCAAGAGGTGTAGTTCTGGAGTGCTTTCCAAAATAAATAGTTTGACTAATTCCACATGGGGTTTCTGCAGCAGTAAGAGCTATTTATGAAAGAAGGTATGTTACAGATCTCTTACCTGAATTAATATATCCTCTCTCTTGAAATGTTTCTTTTCATTACAGTGGAGAACAGTGTTGTCTGGGGAGTTGTTTGGGTTTTTTAAGGAACTCTCTTTCAAATAGTTTTATCAGGTGAAAATGAAAAGCTTGCCTCACCAAGCAGACATGAAACAGCCCCTTCTGGAAAGGCAGATGCTGAAGGGGCTGCCGCCTTCTTGGTGCTGCTGTTTCCATTTTATTTCTGGGAGATTTAACTCAGCCTCAGCTCAAAACAGAACTATGTTAATGCTCTTCATAACTAACCCGAGCACAAACTGCTCAGATGCACAGTATCAGCTCAGTGCTCTTGCTGTCATCTGCCTACAGACAGGAATTATCTATAGACCATCTGTGGGGCACTCCAGTCTCAGTTCTGATTTCTGAGCCTTCCCAGTGCTGCATGTCTTCCTCAGTGCTGAGATGTGCCCAGATTAATAATACACACCACGAGCCAAGCAGATGGATGCCCCATCTCTGGAAGTGCTCAAGGCCAAGTTGGATGGGGCTTTGATCAACCTGGTCTAGTGGAAGGTGTCCCTGTCCATGGCAGGGAGGTTGGAACAAGATAATCTTTAAGGTCCTTTCCAACACAACCCCCTCTATGATTCTATGATTTCATTAACTGGATGCTGTGTTGCATGCAAAGGCAGAGGATGAATTTAGGAACTTAAACCTGCCAATTTGGTAGTCAGGATCCACAAATGATGACAACATTTAACACTCTAATTTCATCACCCAGGTCAACGCAAGACCATCTAGACCCACCACACTCTTTGAGACCTGGAGCTGCACATAGGTCCATGTAATAAAGATATGAAAACATCCCTACCCAAAACATAACAAAACCCGGAATAGATAATACTGATCTCACAAGGCTATTCATAGCCAGATGAAAATAGCAGCAAGCTGGGAAGGCTGCTTGCCTCTGTCCATACCCCTTTATCACATCCTGTCACTATGTAAGGAAATAACCTCCTTTTGCTTTACAATGTGTGGACACTTCCCAGTACCCTTATTAGTCAAGACAGCTCTCATAGGGCAGGAAAAACCCAAAATTAGTAATGTATTAAGAATGATGGACGTGGCCCTGGCACCCACAGCCATGCTGCTGCTCCCAGTATACACTGTAGTTAACAGCACCAGAAAGACTCAGAGCCAAAACTGCCATACCTGTACAGAATGTGTGATCAGCCTTGTGCTGTCTCATGCTGGAGGATCCAGCCCCACTCTTCCTCTCATTTGATGTCTTCTTCTGAGAAGCCAGAGGCAGTCAGATGTGTGAATGTCACTTAGACCCGTGGCAGCTCGACTGATGCAAGTGCTCCATTTTACACATGGACAAGCCCTCAAGGTGCAATAATACAGGTAGGAATGGTACTGCCCAAGCCTACAAACATTGCTCTTAAAGTATCACGCTGCTGGATGACAGCGAGTGCAGTCAGTGTGCAACCTTCACACAGAAATTCAGGTGCTCTTGAAGCAGCCAAAGGCTGTCCTGCTGCAAGAGCGAATGGCTAAACAGCAGACACCCTGACCCAGGTACATTCTGCCTGTGGCAACAATCACACCACTTACCCTCTTTCTCCCTCTCTGTGCTCACATCTCTCCTCTCACTGTCACGAAATAAATTGATAAAATACCTGCCTTTTGGTTCACCATTGCGAAGCGAAGCTCCACAGCATCACGACAGCTCTTCCAAGGTGCACCATGTTCTCATAATTTGCAGTACGCCACTTGCAGCTATGAACTGTTCCGTCCTTCGTAGATCAAGAGCAGCTGTGAGCTGTGAGAACAGAGAATATATTTAATACACTCCACTAAAAATGCTGTGGCTGCACTGTCTGCAATATTTTGTCTGACTTGTCCCAGTGAAAGGAGAGAAAAGAGGTCTACTGTTTCCACCCAAAACGCTCCTAAGCAACTACGTCATACAGAAATGGCCTTCAGATGAGAGACAGCTGATAAGATAAAGAAGAATTTCAAACATAGCAGGCAGTTGTGGTCTCCCAGAGCAGTCCGTGTATGAACACATCTGTTACCATCACACAGCGAATGTCAAGGCCAAATTCTGGCAATCCCAGGCTGGTTTTGTCTCACCTCTCTCCAAATGTCACAATTACTCAAGATCAGCTAAGCACAGACTTCATCTGGCTGTTTCTCTGTTCAGCAAGGGCTGTACATGACACAATGTGCTGTCCCCAGCTCAGACACAAGGATGAGCAGCTGGTGCCTACCAATAACCACCACCAAGGGCAGCTTTGGAGGCCCCGAGGGGCAGGCTGGAGGACAGCAGCTCTAACCCTGGTGATGATGGCTCTTCACTCCCGTGTGCAACCCAGAACAAAAAATACCGCTCAGTTCATTGTGAGCACAGCCTTGGGTGTTTTCTCTTGGTTTCAGTCATTGTCTCACATTATGCTTTCCAATAATGTCCAGCACTATGAGAATCTCAGCTATTTTATTAAAATCTTTTTCCTCCTTCTCCCCTTGGGCAGCTTTAGCAAAGGATGTCCATTGATCAAGAATGGCCCTGAGATGCTCTTAGGCACACAGGAATTGCAGGAATTTATCAGAGCTAGAAGGTTTTTAGCCTAGACCCTTGAGAGCAGCCAGCAGAAAATATTTCAGAACAATACAATGTTAAGCCAAAAAAAAAAGAGTAAACTCCCTTATTCAGTGCATGTGGGGAATGCATAATTGAGGAAATGCTCCACTGACCACATTAGAAGCAAGTGAACTCTTCTTATTTGCACTCAGCCTCAGAAATACCACTGCTTCTGAAGAAGGTATGAGACTCAGAGTATCACAGAAGGTTTTGCTAAGGCTTCAGTTTCCTTTTGTAAAACAATGAGTATAAGGATTTTTTCTCCCTTCTGCATTTCTACCCAATGCAATGTAACTGTAACACAAGGAATTACCTACACTGAACTCTACCCATCTCCTTCAAGCAAGGAACAGCATGGGTGGAATTTGCATTCCATACAATTTACTTCCTTTTATCCATTTTTAATTAAATGAACCATCCTACGGTTACCACCTACGGTAAACAAAAGGCTGAGCTTCTCAGTCTTAATCACTCTTTCCTAGAGCCAGCATCACCAAAGAAAGAGCCCAGCAGAGGAGAAGCGTGACTCACGCTCCTCAAGGCCGATAAGGCCTTTTACTGGTAATAAACTGATAATCCAAGGCTGTAGTTTAAATATTTGAGACTTCTGTTTATTTCATAGGTGGTGACTATCTTGCAGGATGTAGCTCATTGTAATTCTGCAGATTGCCAGAACACAAATAAACAAGCACAGCTGTCTGGGCCACCCAGAAATCCTCTAATACCTCACTGAACAAGGATGGTCATGTCCCACCTGCAAGAGAGGATGCCAGTATTTTAGAGGCCTTACTACAGGTGTCACCCAGGCAGACCCCCCTCCACCTCCAGCCAGCCCTGGGGCAGGCAGGGGGTTTGGGGGAAGGTGAGAAGGAAGTGTTCCCACACCACCTCTGAAAGCACTTGGCTTTGGGGTGGGGGGCAGAGGCTTGTGCTGAGGTTTGTGCTAAGTCAGCACTCACGTCCTGAAGAAAATGGAGTTTCCAAAGAATTTGCAATTCCCCATTTATAAGTTTGTGGCAAGCCTTTGTCCCCACGGCTGAGCTGTGAGCCAGTTTAGAGCTCCTCAAGCAAGTCGTGCTGAGTTTCTGCTGCACTGACAATTCCATCAGAGAAATATCCCCGTGTCCAGGGCTTCCTCGCAGCCCAGGGACAAGTCATGTTACAATAGCTTTAAAAAACTCGTCTGTCCTGTGAGCAGTCTTTTTAGATGCCATGTGATATGAAAAGCATACTCCTAAAAGCACCTTCTCAAATGTTATGACTTGAAAAGGCAACAACAAATAAATGTATGGTAGTTAAAAGTGAGAAGTTAGCAGCTTAAAGCTAGATCACTGCAGGCAAAGGTTATGTATTTAGACTAATAGTCCCCTGTCCCCACCCCTCCTCAGAACCTGGATATTTTCGATACAAAAGAGGGACGTGGAAGATAAGTTTTGTCTCAGTTCAAACAAAGAAACTGCAGGACTGGAAGACAAAGGAAAAGCAACCATGAGAACTTCTGGCTTTTATTTTTGACCCTGAAAAACACTTGCTGACCTCAACTTTGTTTCCTTCCAACTGTAACTTCTCCACCTTTGCCTCCAGTGGTACCATGTCACAAATTGCTACCTGACCCTGCTTGTTATGCCCCAGTAACACTGAGCTTGCAACACCTGACCGGCCGCCTGGAGCAGGTTAGGAGCTCTCAGAATCAGAAGGCATTTTGCTGAAAAAAACCCAAACAACAAACCCCCCCCGATTTTGTAACACAATGGGAGCTCAGAAGTCAAAAATGTGTGGCTCCCCATTCCTTTGTACTCCTTTGCCAGCTGAGCTCGTTGCCATAAGATGCTAAACCCCACGGAAAGCAATGCTGTTTGCACCCCACCATCCTCTGCGGGTGAGCCTCGCTGCACTGCTGTCCCAGTCCTGCCTGTTTTCTCCCCTTTTTGCAAAAAGGCAACTTGACTTTGGTTCAAGAGTCACTAAAAGGCATTTATTTCTCCATACAGCTTTGCTGCCTGCTGACCCCCCAGGACAGCCAGGTACTCCTTCCAACTCTGCTGCAAACATGTATTATTCTCCTTCCGCCCCCTCCATCTCTGAAGCGTAGATAACAATATTGATTTAAATGGCATCAAAGCGAGCCTGCTGTACAATGAACACTTTGTCCACGTTGTGCCACGCTGTGGCAAGGGCTGCCTCTTTCCCAGTGATGGAGGCCCATTAAAGGGACATGAGTTATGAATTCAAAAGGAAAAGGCAAGGTTGTGCTTCAATTACAGAATTGTGTGGGAGAGCAGAAACTTGGGTCCCCATGTGGAACTTCCCAGATTATTCGGCCAAAAGTTGACCAGGGAGGGAGAGGAGGGTAAAGAGGATGGTTCCAGCCCTCTTAGCCAACTGGTCCTTGCCTGCTGATGCCCTCACAGAAGTTTCACGGTGGTAGGACAGCAGATATTCAGTGTCCTGACCGCTATCTCTGCCCCTGGGGGCAGAGATACAGGGAGTACAGAATGATCACTTGAGAAGAATAAGCTTCATTGCAAACTATTTGATTTAAAAATGATTCACCAACAAAGAAATCCAAGAAAGATGTAATAAACCAAACAGCAATGGCCACAGGTTGCCATCGCTTACACAACAGCATCGATCACATCGGACAGCTGACTGCAAAGGGGGCAGAAATTAATAAATGCTGCTCTCGTTGCCATGCCAACTATTTACAATAATGAAGCGTGAATAAGGAAGTAAATAAAACCAGGATGGAGGGCGGGGAGGGCTATGGAAATACGGAAAAAAAAGTAGGAGAAATCACAGGGAAGAGATACATCATGTTCCAGGTTTTTCACAAGTAACTTACAATATGAACTGAGGAAGCAATAACGAAAAGCACGCTACAAAGCATCGGAAGTATCCCTTATTCTGTAGGATTTTCTTCTTTTTTAAAAAAAAAAGAAGTTTTTCACATCAGATTTTCTCTACAACACAGCCGCATCTTTGGCCTGATAGCTCCTCTCTGAAAACCAGCAGCTACCTCACAAACTTATTTTTATTTAATAAAGGTTACAAAACCACTCTGTGGCTCACTGCCAAAGGCCTTGATAACACAAGTCACCAGTGCAGGACGAAATACACTTCTATTGAGGTAACAGCCCGAAGCCCTGCCCAGGGTCACGAGTGCGGTGCCCCAAGCCAAGGCAGGGTCCTGCCAGGCTGGTCCTCCCCAGGGCTGCAGCGCTGGCCCCAGGTCCCAACCTGGGAGAGGCAGGGACCCCTCCTCATCAGCCCACAGCTACTGGACAAGGTGCTTTCTGTGCACGGAAAGCTGCTGCTCCAGCACCGCCTGCACCTGCCACGATGTTCCCCACCCCTCACCCAGTGTCGAGGCATCGACGCCTGCCCCGCACGCTGTGCCCGCGGGCTGCCCGCTGCTCCCACGCCCACCGGTAGACCTGATGCTCCCGCCTGCTCGGCGGTGCCCCACGCCTGCGGGACCGAGCCTGCCCGCCGTACGGTCCCACCGACGGCAGGTCCCTGCCCCGTGCCTGGAGGGGAGGCCCCGGACCGGCCCCGGGAACCGTGTGCACCGGGCACGGCTGGCTCCGGCGGCTGCTCGCTGTGTACCAGCCCCGTCGCGGAGGGAGGGAGCGAGGGCAGCGGTAGCTCAGCTGTCACCTAACCGCCCGCGGGCTCTCTCTTCGCCCGGGCAGCGGGAGAGCTTTGGCCGGAGCCGCCGACAGGCGCCGGTACCGGGAAGTACCGGGACGCCCCGTCCCGCGGCTGCTCCAGGGACGCGCCGAGTACCCGCGCACGGACCCGGGGCGCTCGTCCCCGCCGGGCCCGGCCCAGGGGCTGCGCGCCCGCCCCCCACGGACAGCGGGACGGAGCTCGGGACGGACGGAGCCCCCGTCAGCCCTGACC
>WUAM01000413.1:1234864-1257037 GCA_024336885.1 Actenoides hombroni | reverse complement strand
TCTTGTGCATCCCCAGCCTGCTGGCTGGTGAGGTGAGGAGCAGAAAAGGCCCTGACTCTGTGTGAGCTCTGCTTAGCAATATCTAAATCATCCCCATGTTATCAACACTGTCTCCAGCACAAATCCAAACCACAGCACCATGTCAGCTACTGTGAAGGAAATTAACTCTACCCCAGCCAAAACCAGCACACCTATAAAAATGCAAATGATTAGAAAAAAGACCTTTCCCTTCAGTAAAGTTGATAGTTTAATCCCCAGAGCCCCACTGGGAATTTTCAATATTTATTTTGCTTTACTAGCTTCAATTCTGAAACTACATGAAAAAGAAGAAGGGAAAAAGCCCATAACAATGAGTGTTAATCAGACACAGTGAAAAGGTTATGCAGCCAGTGCAAATTCAAGGGAACACCAATTGTACACAGACAGACCCATCTTACTGGGATAGATCCTGAAGTGGAGGGCTTGCTTTGGTTTGACACTTGAGCCACAGCACACAAACGGATGCTTTGCTGGTGGCACTTCTTGCTAGAAATTCATTCTTTAGCCTGCCTCAGCCAGGGCACTCGTGGGGCATAGCTCCTTAAAACTTACCATTTCTACCAGCACCACAACAGCTGCAAAACCATCCCTCTGCTTCTGCAACAAAACTCTCTCCAGCCCTCCCACCACCCTAGTCCAGAACAGCGCAAGGCAGCCCAGTCCTGGGTTACGTGGATGCTACACCAGCAGCCCCAGGAGGCCTGGGGCAGCATCACAAGCAGCTGCTTCTGCTTTTTTTAGGCTTTTCACAGGACAGAAGGCAGGGAAGACAGAGGCAGTGTTACCATCAACTCCAGAGGCCTGAGTCAGACCCACAGCTTTCTCCAGGTGTTTATATTCACACCAATTTCACATGGGACTGGGATGGCTAAATAAACACTGCTGTGGGTACAGGTGTCAGTGTGTTACACTAACAGAAGGCGTCAGCTTCCTACAGCCGATATAGGATAAGAAAACTTCTGACATTCTCTGTGCCTATCAAACAGGCCACATCAGATGGCAGAGCTCTGGCAGTTTGTGTGCTCTTAGCAAAACCCCACTGAACGACATGGACGCGGGTCCAGGGCAGGACCACAAAGATGATCAGGAGGGCTGGAACATCTCCCCTGTGAGGACAGGCTGAGAGAGTTGGGGTTGTTCAACCTGGAGAAGAGAAGGCTCCAGGAAGACCTTAGAGCAGCCTTCCAGTACTTAAAGGGGGCCTACAGGAAAGGTGGGGAGGCACTTGTTTGTCAGAGAGGGTAGCGACAGGACAAAGGTAACAGGAATGAGTTGATCTCTAAGATCCTTTAAAGATCCAACCCAAACCATTCCATGATTCTATGAATTTGCTGCCTGCCATGTTTTTGAGCAATCTAAAACGTCCAAGCTACCTCAACTGCAATAGTCCAGAAACATGGGAAACGTTAAAATAACAGCCCAGGCCATTGCCAGTCCCATAGGAGGTATATTTAAAACACGCATCACCAGCCTGCCCAAAGCCACCCTCTGCATCCCTGGCAGAGCCAGGATGCTCCCAGCAGAGTCCTGGGCAGGGCTGGTGCGTGAGAGTCCCTCCAGCTCTCTCCACAGCTGGTGGGCAGGCAGCTGGGAGTCGGCGGGACCGTGCCCACGGCACCCCGGGAGCATCCTCCATGGTGGGACAGGAGCAGAGGGTGGGTGTGAAAAGTCTGTGCTCTCCCACAGCCTGCTTCTGTCAGCTGTGGGTTTCCTCACAGTATGTGGCACCGTGAGCCACCTACTTGGGACAACATCCAGGTGATAAAGATCATTTAGGTGCTTAGGAGGCTGTCTGGCAGGGGACTGCACTTCTGGTGCTGGGGAGTATTTATCCTCTGCAGCTTTTATAGGGACACACAATTCTCTTGGATTCCACAGTTATCACCCAGGATGGGGACATTTTCTTAGCTTTCCTCAGGAACATCTCTCTCTGCATCATTAAGCTCCCAGGCTCCTGGAAGCCCGTTTATTTCCATTTCCAAGCTTTTCTTATGATTGTTTTTCAGTTACAGCTCCACACTGGTTTCCTTTTCTTTTGTTCCCTTTAAGAAGAGGAACAGTTGTCTGTACAGGGGAAGTTCTGTGCTTGCCAACACTGCTATTTTTCTTGATGAGAAGAAAGGTTTGATTTGGGTTTGTGTCTGGCTTGGCTACCTGCTTGTTCACAGCACATTCAAAACCACACTGAAACTTTGCAGCCTGCTGCCTTTCCTTGGTTGGGAAGAGAAGAAAGATGGAAGTGTACATTGCAGCTGATTTTTCCTGAAAATCTGCCTGAAGTGCTCTTTACAAGTGTTCCTCCAGAGACAGCTGAGGCCAGCAAGTGATGGGATGAAGGCAGCATTCTCTGGGGAGCTGTGTGTGATTTTGTGGTGACTGATGCCATAGGCACAATAACTGCGAGTTCATGAACGAATTTTTAGGCAGTAAATCATTCCAGCAAAAGTTTATCAATAGTTTTTAGACAACAAATAAAGCTGCAATAAGCAAACAAACTGTAAAGTGCATTTGAAAGTCAACCTAATGATGGATTTAGAGGCTTAAATTAGTGGTTTTACTGTACTTGTTTGAATATTTAATCACATTCTTCTCTTCATCCCCAGCAATCAGATGTGATACTGAAATAGAGAGCTTTATAAATTACATTACGCTGGGTTTGGTGTCTTTGAGCAATCACATATTTAGGGTATTTCAGGAAGACAAAGCTGTTGAAATGCTGCTGAGCTTTGTCAGATAAACACAGAATTCTACAGGAAGTTATTTAATTAGGTTTCAGGCCAACACAAGCAACCCCTAAACCTCACGGCAGTGCTTGTCTGGGTGATGCTGCCTTGCTCTGGGTGTGCCTTTGGGCTTCATTTTCTTAATGACTGACACTTCTATTTATAGAGTGAGTACGAGGGAGTTTCTTCGAAGAGAACAGTTCTGAACATGTTTCAGAGTACACAGATTTGAGTCACAAAGTCTGTTAACATACAGCTCCTGGTACGGGCCCCTTCCATGTTATCTCAAGATAAGAGTTTTTGCTCCAACAAAAGGCAAAGTGACTGCTGCCACTGCTGCACTCTGGGCTCTTAGCCGTGGGCCGGCGGTGCAAGGAAGAGCTTCGTCATCCCATTGTAACTTAACCTTAATCATCATCAAACTAACCCAGATCTTGATTTCCGTGTTCAGTTCTCTTCCTAAGGTGACATTTGAACAGGGAGTGCTGCTCTCTAGGAGCAATGAGCTAGAAGCAAACCCAGCAGCTGACAGGTACCATCTATTACTGTCACAGGAGAATAACCCGGCGGGTCTTGGAAGATTAGTGTCAGGGTACCTGCTTCTGGTTTGGTGGTGTGAAATGAGCCCCAGGCTGGTCAGAGTCAAAAGGAGATGCTACTGGTGTTCAGTACCCTCTGTGAAACAGGATTGATGGCTGTAATCATTCACTAGGAGATATACATGCTCAGGAACTGGTAATCTAAGCCCTGCATCCCAAGCTGAAATGGGTGCAAATTAGTGCAGAAGTTGTGTTATTGTCTCCCGTTCTCTGGTCAGACTGAGCATTTCACCCTCCAGGAATGTAGTTCTGTCATCATGTCAGAGATGTAACCGACAAAAAGTGAATATAACAAGGAGAAAATATATATTAGCTGAGGGTGCCTCAAGTGCCAAAGAAAGGACTTGAATATTGATAAATGAGAGGGAATTAGAGGGCACATTGATATTACGGTAAAGACAGGGGACTGTGAGATGTGTGCTGCTCTGTAGTGCAGGGTGGCATTGCTTTTTGCATCTTCTTGAAAATTGCTGTCTTTTGCAAAGGATCAGTGCTGTGTGAGCTCCTAGTCAGACTCCTTCTGCGTATTATGGGGCTGCCACAGGCAGTCTCTGAAATGCATCTGTATATTGTGCTCATGCTCAGATCATTTGGGCTCACCCATAGCCAAATGGTTGCAAAACAGCAGCAGCTCCCATTTTGGGCTGACCCAGGGAAAGCCAATGAGAACTTCCCATGTGCATTTGGGATCCCTCTGTGCTTCTTTAGTGAAGCTGAATCTAAAAGCTTCGCACATTTTGGAAGAAACCTAAATTTAAATTTCAGTCTTTCAACGTAGATGTTCCTTTTTGGACTCTGGGACACCTGCACATCCTTGGATGAGACATTTAGCTGCTCCAAGTCTTCCTCTTCACTAAAAGATAAGTCCTGCCCACCCTGTGGGAATGCTGTGTGAAGCACTGACAGTCAGTATGAAGGAAAAGACATCCTTTACCAAACGTTTGGAGATGGCTCATGTAAGTTTATAATCAAACCCTGACATGTTCAGGAATCTGCCATGCACAGAAATATCTGGCAGAGTAAAATCTAAGTCCATAAACCTGATCCCAATAGTAACTGACACAACCAGTAGCTTACCACTTCTACCAGAGTCTAGCACCAGATCATGTTAGAGATGAGGGAAAGCCTGGACATACCTCTTCCCTCCAACCACACATGGCCAGATGCTGAGCCTCACCTGCCAAAAGGGTTTCCCCAGGAGCAGCATGGCCCTTGCCATGGGCAGGGTGGCTGCCCTTGCCTGCCACTAGAAAGCTGGGATCATCAGGCATGAACTAGATCCATGTTTTCAACAAGCATGGCAAAAAATGTCACTGACCATATCAATTGTCTTGATCGTAGGTAGAGGCCCACATCTGAAAGGCAGTGCTGGCCTCTGGGATGTCACACCTGGCTGTGCAGGCACAAACAGCTACTGCCATCACAGCCTGGGGCTTTGGATTAGGCCCAGTCAAACATGGAATGAAGAAAGCCAAGCTGGCTCCTGGGGGAAGTTGAGCACCTTCAGTTCCTAACGAGCCTCAGAGACCGAGAGAAGGCATTCTGCATTCACCAAGGAGAAAAGAATCTACTGTAAGTTATCTTAATTAGTTCTTCAAGTCCTAACTGTCATCCATTGTGTTTTTACTATCTAAATCGGGTATTAACATTTAAACAAAAATCAATATATTCACCTTGTCATGTTTTACTAGTAGCATCCAAATTCATAGATGAAAACTAGATGAAACAGATTTTATTACCAGCTTAGAAGATAATCATATTTTATCTTTATTTTGGTGTGTTACCTTATTGATGAGTTCAATAATGAAGTTTAAAGACAATTGTGACTCCCATGTAATCATTTTGCATAAAACTGTATGAGAAGTATGTTTTTAAATGAAAATGTACTAAAAACACATTATGCCCACATGCCCATTTTTAAAAAGAAATTACAGAACTAACAGGAAATCAAGATTGTTCCTTATTCATATGAGGCCTGACTTTAACAGTGGCACTCAGATTGACTGTTAAATGGCTCCACAAATACTATTCTTGTACGCTGTGGAAGTATTTCTGCAGGCAAATACTGCTGGGCCCTGGCAAAAGTGGGAGAACCTGGGCTTCTTGGATTCAAAGGTTTATTATTAACAAAACCCTGAATTGCTCAAGCACCACAGAATGCTTTCAACTGAACAGTCACACCACTAGCTGGAGAAAGGCACACATGCGATAAAGGAGGAGAATGAAAAAGCTTATTGACGTGTTGATACACACCTGAAAGGAAAACAAAAGCCCACTTAAAAAAAAAAAACAAACAGCTGAGCTTTAGTGGAAGTCAGAAGCAGCTTCTGGTCCCTTTTCTCTGCCAACATCAAGAAGACGTTTGCAACGATGCTGGAAATACTTCCAATTCTAGCCATCCTTACAGGTAAGAATCACAAACTAATCAAAATAGCACTGGAATAAAGGAAACTGTTGAACTAAGAGAGCAGGGGAACCTGACTGGCAAACTAGGAGAACATTCAAGATTTCTTTCAGGATGGAATGAAAATCACAGCTGTAATTCTTTGCCGTTTTGTGGAAATCAGCAAGCTGACCACTGACTGGTAAGAGTTTTTTGCTTAAGAACAGAATTTTAGCTTTGGTAAATTAATGCTTTGCTCTAAACCCAGGAAGAGGCAAAGAGCTCTCATGTAGAGCGTTTGGGTCTTTTAAGTATTTCAAGGTTTTCTCATGTTCAGCTTTTGTCTCCCCTTGATAATAGCCCTGGGAAACGCTGCCTCGGTCCCATCCCCACCAAAACTTTTTGGGGGGGATGTTTAACTTTAAGCATGGAAATAATCCTTTGGAGGATGTAATACTTTCTGGAATCTAGGAATTGTATGGTATATTACAGATGACATAGTATTCATGGTTCAAGGACATTTCATTGTGCTAAGCTTTATTTTTAATACATACAGAAGCAGACATTTTCTGTCTAATGCTCCATGGAGATGAACAGCCTCTGCATCCACTAAAGAAAATGGAAGTTAAGTTTCTTCATTTTCTTTTCAAGATGGAATTATCTGGTTTGGATGCCAGAGAAATATATTAAATAGTTGCTCCTGGTGTTTCAATGTTATCTTTCTCACACATAAATAAACCCCACAAGTTTTTGCCTTAGAAATGAAAAGTTATTCAGAGTTAGTACCAATAGTTTTCAAAACAATGTCCACTTATTCCAAAGTTCTGAATTTAAGATTAGCAGTGTGTCCATACTGATGGATGCCACTGACTGGGGGGTTCTGCAGTGGCTAGGAAAAGATCAGCAGACTTGGATATACTTTGTGAGTGTTAAAAACTGCATGGGACTTCAGTGAAAGTGGGCCATTCCCAATTGACTGCAATGACTTTCCCTGTAGCAAGGAAAACAGTCTTACCATAATATTCAGTGAAAGACATTGATCAACTATTTTTAACAGGTTATGGTCCTGTTCACACTAGCTTTTTTCACTGAATTACTTCTTACTCATTGTCATTACATTTTGTCATAAACCAAAAGGCCTGTACGTATGAAATGGGATTACCAGTGTGAAAGTGTGAACAGTAAATGCAAAGCAAAACTCTCATTAACTTCTGTGCTGAGGGAGAAGGCTCTGTGGGTCCAGTGCACTCCATCTGCAGTCAAAAGCTCCATCCTACAATTAACAATGTCTGGACAATGGAAGTTTGAGAGGTTTGGGCTTGATATTTTCCTAGAGCGAAGCCTATTTCAACTAAATGTATCTCTTCAAAATACACAGCTTCACAGAAACTAGAATGCTTTGTGGAGTTGTTTCTGCTAAAATAAATTTCTGCTGGAAAAGATTATAACAGCAGGGCTCCAAAACCAGAGAATGATAATGGAAATACGTGGAGCAGATGACTGGAAAGTGTCTGTTTTCAGCAGAATGACCTTGTGTTGAGAGACTGTAACTTTAATCCGATAAATTATTATTCAGAAAATGCATACATGTAAACCTGGAAGAATTATTGTGGCAAGAAACTATCATCCTCTGGCCAACTCTAATTCTTAAAGCTGTGAACTGTGAACTGTGACATCTAAAATAATATTACATGACTTTTATATTAGATCTCAGTAAGGATTAAGTTACTGTGAACTCACAGGACAAGTAGGACTTGCAGCCATCACTGGAGTCCCCTCTTTTCTCAAGGCAGGTTTGACACATTTAGGTCAGTCTGCAGTCATTCCTGTGAGACTTTCTTCACACATAATGTAAATCTTGCTTCAGTTTAAACCCACTAGTTCTCATTCAGCCACCACCAACGTAGAAAATAGATTATTCCCTCCTTCCTTGCCGCTTCTACTACTAAAGCCATCAAACAAGGCAAACAGACCCTGCAGAGTTCAGACTCTAGGTTCAGATAGGTTTGCTTATTGTAGCAACTGACGGATCTGCAATATGTACATGGTTAAAAGTGCCCAAATAGGTTCCATTTCTTTTTTAAACAATGTTTTCCTTCATAGGGCTGATAATTTGAGCAAAATACACTTCTGGTATTACTGCAGGTTCTGCTTAATTCTCAAAAGCAGCACTCAAACGTAAGATGCACAGATAATAGATTGAGAAGAACACTTTGTATGTTTTGCCTCTATCATTCATACATGCAGTAAGCCCAAGTGAAAATTATTATTATTATAATAATTACATGAAGTTCTCACTTTGCCTGTTTTTCATAGAAAGGTCCAAAAGACTTATGTTTTCCTAAGTCATTCAAAAGAAATATATTCTACTCCAGAATCTTTAGACAGGAGCTTTAAAGCTGGCCGCAGCAATCTAGGAAAAGCCTGCAATTCAGACTCATTTTTCTGACAGCTCTAGATTTGTTGCTGTGCGGCACCATTGCTGGTAACTTCTACAGAGGAGAGAAACAGATAAATACTGTAAGGTGGTGCTCAGCTCCTTTCATTAGTGTGGCTGTGTATCCAGGACTGGAACATCATGGGAAAGGGCTCACAAGTTATGTTTGCTCCCTTTCTGCTTTGAGCACAACAGAAAGGGTTTAGCAAATTATCACAGAATTTCTCACAACCCACATAAGAAAAGCAGTTCCAAAAAGCCTAGTTTGATGTTTCCAGTGCAAAAGCATTAGAAAAGAACAGCTTCTGCATGTAAAACCTGAGAAACCTAAACAAATGCAAAATAACTAGAAAAAGAAAAGGGGAGAAAGGCTGCTGGGATCCAGCCAGTGCCCCCAAGTCCAAGTCAGAATTAGGAACAGAAGAGAGACAACGCTGTAGGCGATGGTGATCCACGGTGAGGAAGATCAGACATCTAAAGGAATAACTGAAAAAAAGGGCAAGAAAGTTGTAAAAGTGGGTTAGAGATCACTGAGAATGAGAGTGCAAGGTGCTGGAGAGCACTGCGAGTGCAGGTTTGGTTTAGTCACAGGCTCTTTGTGATAAGACAAGTCCCTGCCAGTCAGAACAAGTACATAGTTAGGGACACGTCTTTTTCAGAATATTATTTGTTTTCAGGGCATAGGTGTTCTGGGGGATTACTTTTCTCGTCAGCTTTTACCTGCTCCCAGCTTGTTATCACTAAAATTTCCACGCAAAGCCCAAGGGAAGCGGTACTGAAAAGGAGAAGGCCTGGAGGGGTGCCCGGGGTTCCCTGAGCACAGCTCCCAGGGTCGGCCCCGGCTGATCTCTCTCCACCCCCCTTACTGCCCGCAGGCCCCGTCGGCGCTATTGTGGTGACCGTCCCCGAGAAGACAGTGAATGTCACTACAGGTGGAAACGCAACCCTCCTCTGTACGTACACGCATTCGGGACCCCTCGGAAACTTCTTTATTCAGTGGAGCTTTTACAGTGCCAAAGAGAGCCAACTGCATACCGTAAGATATTTATTTATTATTCATATGACATTGTATTTGAGATATTCTTAAGTCCTCGAAGAATCTTGTTACATTCGATAGTGTTATCCTCGCTACAGACCAGGGGGGCAAGGTAATGTTGGTGTTCCCATCCTAAAGATAAGGGACTGGGGTGCAATGAAATTTAGGGGCAGATGCACAAAGTCCTCCAGACCCCTAGTTCCTACTGGAATGTCTGAACTCCTTTAGCGACTTACAAAAAGGTACAAAAGGGATTCAGATGCTCAAAGGACTTGCTCCAAGTCACACAGGAAGCTTGAAGCAGAGCAAAGACCAGGTGTCCAAACATCACACAAGTCCCTGGACCAGCTCCCTTTTCTCTGGTCTGGCAGATATTTCCTGCTATTGTGAAAGCTGCTTTCCTGGTGAGACGCCCTTGCCTATGACAATGTGTCCTTCATTTAAGGGTCAAACGAGAGCTCCTTGACTCAGCTGCTGTGGTTGCTATTAAGTGGCTCAGTAAGAGGAGCCGTGCTCAACAATAGGCTATCGGCGCAAAGCGAGCAGCGAGTATTTTGGCAGGACTCTGCAGAAAGCTGTCATAGCAGGAAATCTGCCACAGCAAACTTGCGTTGTATTTCACGACATCCCACGGGTGTCATTGTGGTAGCAGAACAATTACAGATCAAAGGCAAATGCTCCCTGCCCTTCCTGAGACCCCGAGAGGCAGCGGAGCCAAAGAGTATCTCCCCTCGGGGGTACAACGGCCGCGTGGCAGGGTGAGGTGTCAGCGCAGAGGCAGCATCGGGACTGTGAAGGACACCAAGTGCCAGACAGCTATGTGCTGTAATCACTGCCCGAGCCTCTCAGGTGGCTGTATAGCCCTGCAGAGCAGCCTGGTCTGCCTGGAAGGAGTCAGGGATGGGATGTGTAACTGTCTCTATGTACTCATTCTATTGCCCAGACTTTGAGAGCTATCCACTAATCTTATTTTTTTGGTGGGGAAATGAACCCACGAATCTCACTCCCAGCATAACACGCAGGGTATGAGTTCCCATCAGCTCAGTCCTGACAGATGCTGAGCAATCAGCAACACCTTCCTTTGTAAGAAGAGATGCTGATTGGAAGTGTTACTGCACCCTAGAAGATGACTGTGATTTTTTTTTCCCATATCCTGGTGTCAGGCTTGTGCCTGTTAGACAATCAGTCCTTTTTCTTTTCCCTTTAACATTTATTGTTTTCTGAAAGTTCAATACTCCTGCATGGTGTTACATCTCTGAGTTGATGTAAAAAGATTTGACTTAGAAGAGTGTCAGAGTCCACATCGATGATATTCTTGTTACATTCAGCAATTTCCTAACGATATTATGTTAGGAGGTTTGCCTCTGCTGATAGAGTTACCCCTCCTGTTTGGGTTATCAATTGTAGCAGAGTTAGACTAGAATTGGCAGACTGTACTGTACATAACAGATTCGGCATTGAACAGCAATAGCCAGTATGTAAGAAGGATTCAACATAAGACAGCCCTGCTCACCCTCCTGCAGTGTGTCACAGCCACAGTATCAGGGCTAAGCACAAACACTTGGCCCACCCCAAATTCTGACTGTAGTCGAATGCCAGACCCATATATTCACACCTTGCCTGACGGGTTGTATGACTAATTATTACTCATCATTTGCTTTTTACAAGTCATAACTGTTTTATTAAATGAAGGATTATTCACTAAAGGGTGGTAGCTGCAGGTTTCCTAAGTAAGGTGTATATAGTACAATAGAGTATAATTTTGATCCACTGTGGCACATCTGAAATTTTAATCCCTTGTTCAGGTGGGAAGTACAGCCCTTAGGTAGGATCGAGCCCATCTTCTTCAGATGTGGTTGGAGTCTCTCTCTTCTACTTGCATCAAAGTTTCCATATCGCAAGACAATAAATGCAATACATTTTCTGGTCACAACCAAGATAAATACGCAGATGGTAGTTGCAAGTATTTTGAGAGGGAGAATCAGATAGTTTCAAGAGATCCAGGAGGAGAAAACCATTTGTAAACTGTGAGCAATGATGGGGAAACACCCCCTGAGGAATATAATCATAAAATACTGGGGTGGGTCAGAATACGCTCAACAAGAACTGGTGTGAGGCTACCAAATGTCAGGGAAACCTTAGAGATCAATCCCTCAGCACTCACTCCAGCCTGTGTAGCTCCCACTGCGGGCAAAGGGAGAGCCCTGCCTACAAGGGCTGTAAGAAACACTACTGGGAAAAACCTCCTCTGGTTTTCTCCCATTCTGACACTAATTTCACGGTGAATTCGTTTTCCCACCGCCACAGACACGCGGTCACAATGGATGATTTGCATTTTCATAAAATAAAGGCAGTTTGCTCTGGAAAGGCCACAGGTCAGTGACTAACCCCTCTCTCCCCGAGCGCCGAGGTGACAGTTGTGTTCTGCGGCCCCAGTTCTCCCTGGCTGGCATCCTCGGCGGGGCTCCGAGGACACCCTTCGCTCCTCTGACCTGCCGAAGAGCCGGGAGGGGGAATGTGTGTGAAGAGCTGCAGGGCTGCACTAGTACTCTTTTGAAAATGCTTTTAGCCCCCCGTTCAGTCCTGTGTTCCTGCACCCTGCTTCCTTTCACCATTTTGGAGCGATTCACAATAAAATTAATCGTGTCACTGCAAACCCTGGGAAGAAAGGACTGTGACTGCTTGAGGAAAATACAGTTTAAGATATTACACAACACAGCTGAACATGAAATTGGATTTTCAACCTCCCTCTGAACCCACAGCAACACAAGGTTGCTATTTCTATTTCAGACTGGTGACTTTTCAGAGTTTCACAAAGGACTGAATGCCCAAAAGCATGTTTTTCTCCTGCGAGTTTAAACAGAAAAGAATCTATCTTTCTACAAACCTGGCTTTGCCCTGGTTGTTTGGCACATGGCTGAGGTTAAGTTTCACATTTTGTTCCAAGTAGGAGACATATGCATGGCAATGGAGGAGATTGCCAGCT
Organism: Actenoides hombroni; assembly: GCA_024336885.1. Taxonomy (NCBI): domain Eukaryota; kingdom Metazoa; phylum Chordata; class Aves; order Coraciiformes; family Alcedinidae; genus Actenoides; species Actenoides hombroni. Next base: position 1,244,834 of record WUAM01000413.1, on the reverse strand, counting down.
TTGGCTTTCATTGTTTGGGTTAAAGAATACCGAAATGCAAGGCAAAAATGTATTTATTATGCTGGTAAGATGACAAAACCAACTGAACTGAACAGACTGGCACCGTACCTTACTGAATACCAGAACTGTAGCTTGCATTTTAAGTGGGATAATATTACTTAATTTTATGAGATATTTAGATTCTTCTAAAATGTCAGTAATAAATAAATACATAAACATTCAAGCAATCCCTTCCTTTTAAATAGCATATATTGTCCCTGAAAAACTTTGTTGAACATTCTGGCTTCACTCAAAATTTGCCATTTTTTTTGAGTAACTAAATGGATAACGTTTTCAACTTCCATTTTTTGAAGCAGAACATTTCTGCCAAATATTCTGAAGACTTATAATTTAAAAAAAAACCTGCAGAAAATACATCTTTTTATCCCACCTGCTCCAATTTTACACATTCCTGACATCTTAGTAAATGTTACCTGTCTTGATGACGCCGCTATTCACATAGCTTGTATATTTGCTATAATCAGATTCAAGCAGGGGGGGATGTCCTCCAAAACTGCTATGGGGGAAAACCATCTTGATTCTAACAAGTGATGTTTATTTAGATAATAGGGAATATGGCCTTCTCTCTCTACGGTGGCAGCAAATAATAGGGCAAACTGTAGAATGCTAGAATTAATTCAGGCAAATTTATGTCATTAAGATGCCTTCGGCTTGAAGCATTCATGAATGTGAGCTTTAAATTACTAGATTTTAGGACATAATATCTAATAAGCACAGAGGCCATAGGTTCTCTTTTTAAAAAGACTGTCGCTACTTTACACTGGCACTTAGGTTACAGATTTTGCAGCATTTTGAGATACACAGGCTCAGGTACAGTCCTATCCTGAGTGAAATCAGTAAGATCAGGACCCGGACTAGTGCCAGTTGTTAACTTGACGCCCCAGAGTATTCAGCAGCAGATTTTACCTTGCCTCAAGGTGAGGCAATGCTGTTCATTAGTTCACAGCCCTGACGCAGAGCTGCCTCCCAGCACTGGCTCTGTGATGCTGGCTGGTGTCTTCTGCTGTTTGTTGTGGTGTTTTTGCAGCCCGTTCCGCGTTGCCCACCTCACGCGACGCTGGTGCAGGTGCTCAACGGTTACCAGTCATGGCAGTTAGGCTGGAGAGGATGAAACACCCCGCACAGGCTGGGCACAGGCAGCACCATGAAAAGGGAGGCAGCTAACAGGGGGGTGGCAGGTGTTTGCAGGGCTGTTGTGAAGATGGTGAGGCTATATATAGTGTGCAAATATAGGTCTTTTTACTAACCGGAGCCTAACTCTGCTCTTTTCCCATGAAGTTTCTGCAGTGAGAAATTCTCCTCATTGAACTAAATAATGTAAATATCAACTGATGGAAAATAGGATGTCAGTGGTATTTTTAACTTTTCTTGCCATTTACCCCTTAGCAACATGTCTTTTTAACGCTACGTTTAATTTTTAAATAATAACTCCCAGTTAAGGATCTTGGGAACTTCCCAACACCAAACTATCTCTATTTTACGCAGAGACAAATTGAGGCAGATACTACTTTTCAGCTCACCCCGGGTAACAGAGTACATCACAGCCTGGCCTGGTTCATAAGGTAAAGGCTCAGCCCCTGCTAAGATCTACATCTGTGCTTCATTTCATGCTCTGAGTCACTGGCTGGCCTTGGTGTAAAGCACCTCTGTAAATGTTTGAGAGAGTGAAGCCTGCTGTTGACTCTGCACAGGCGAGGCTACAGCCTTGTGAAGCTAAATACAACTCCTGAACCTCACCAGGGCCACACCTCGAGCCTCCAGCCCAGGCCACCCACGGTTACAGCCAGTGAAATCAGCACAAACACTGCGTGGCTACCCAAGGTACATCCAGAGCAGAATTCTTGGTTGAAATTTTAAATTCACTAGATGAGTAAAGGTCACGAATAACTGTTACTTGTAAGAGAAACTGAATTATTGACAGACTTCTCATGAAAATGTTCTCTAAAAAAAGCGAGCTTGAAATATTTGCAGTGACATTGACATCACTTTGGTAAAATTGTACATAGGCAATGGAGAGGGAAAATGTTATCAGCATGTAACAGCAGTAAGATGTTCCATTTATTCTATATATTGGCTTTCAGCCTGCCAGAGCTCTGCATTTTCCCCTTATCTGTACTAACAAGACAGTACCACTCGGTGGATAAGGGCAAGAGTTTCTCTTACTGCAGACCATCCAGAAGGGGAAGATGGCACAGCTCCCTTAATGAGAACTCTACTCATGTCCTTACACCCAGCCCTGCAGGCCTGGTGAGCCACTTTGCCAGACCTTCACAGGAGTGAGCAGGCTTGGGGCACAGTGTTCAGGAACAGGGGATGGGGGGGTATAGCTCAAGAAAAGAGAGAGATACAAGAAGAAGATGTGAGCACTGTATTTGCTCCTTTCACCCTGAAACCCTAGGTTCAGATTGCCAGCAGTCCCAAGGCCAGCACAAAGCAAGGCACGGGCACTGGGTTATCATGTGAGAGCCAAGGGGCCAGCCAGCCCAGTAAGTGTGGAGTTCACATAAAAACTATTGAAAGAACAGATTCCTCCCCATGTAGTAGGAGTAGCTCCCGACGCCCCATCACACACTTTCAGCTAAACAACTGACATCATGTGCTGCAGAGACTGTCAGTGCCTCAAGGGACTCTGGCTTGGGAGCAGAGCAGTCTGTTAGAGCCCAGGAGAGATCAGCCTGGGCAAAGCAGTACAGGAAAATTTCCTGGAAAGGGCCTCTCTGACACATGAGCATTTTTTTGCCTAGAGGCGATTTTTTCAAATCAAGTTTTCTCTCACACTGAGATGACTGAGCAGCTAGTGAAAAGGAATAGCTTCATGGAAAGCAGAGGAAACATCTCGAATGCAGACGAATGGAGACTGTGTTGTCGTGTAGGCTCTTTGATTTGGGGGGAAACATTTAAAGTCTCATTTAACTCTCAGATCAGCACATTTTTACTCAAATACAGCATTCCCCGTGTCACGGTATTCTGAGTATGGATGAAAAGTCAGTCAGTCAATGTCAAAAGATGGTGTATGTGACAGATGCACGGGGAAGATGTAGCTGGAGACACAAGGTAAGAAAAACATCCCCACAATCTTAAGGGAAAAAAAAAAAGAGCTAAAGAGCTTCTACTACATTTATGCTACTGTGAGACCTGTCATGTTCTGGATTAAAATCTTAAAACCAGCACATGGTTGAGACAAGCTGAATGAGGTGCATCATTCAGAATTTGTAACTCACCCTATTTTTTAACGCATTTTCCTCTATCAAAATTATTTTGGACGTAGCTGTTGGTTTTTGTTTGGGTTTGGTTTTTTCCCCCCACAGCTATTCTGGGTGGCTGAACTAGCACCTTCAGGAATATTCTTCCCAAAGGGTATCTGAAGGGCATGTCCACACACCAGAGCCTCTGGGATGAATGTGAGCAAGCCTGGATGGCCCAAATTTGGGGCTACATATTTACATAGCAAAACAAACAAAAAAATCATCCTGGCTCTCCTTTCTGGACTGTAACAACATTGTGAGATGCAATGGGTACAGAGGGACACTAAGCTGCCTGCTGAACTGCCTTCCAGCTCAGCGTCCCACCCATAATCCATTCCAAACTCTCGCTGACTGCAGTGGGGTTCCTGTCTCACCATGAGGTACAGGGTACAACCCAACATAAACTGAGGTCTAATAATAACTGCTGAAGAGCAGTTACACCAAATGCACTGAGAAAACATGTTTGTGCTTGCTGCACTGTAGAAATGACTCACTAATAGTTCAGCCACAAGAATGATACTGTGAGAACATGAAAGAGCTGCTCCTCAAAAGTACTTCGCCCTGGTTAAAGCTGCTGAATGATTAATCCTCTAAAGGCTTCTGACTCCATCCCTTTCTTCTTCTACCAATGCACAACTGTGACAAGATGCTTCTAGTCATTATTAACATCCTCAATTACCCATGCAAAAATCCCAGCAGTGCAGGACATAGCTTCCCTACTCCAGGCTGGCAGATGAGAGTTTTGACAAAAATGTGTGAAAAGAAGCTGTGGATAGAAAAAGGCATTTGGGGCCAGGCTCAGTCACGTGACACGCATCAAAGAAACCAACACATGCGTGAGCATTTGCTTTCTTATCTAGCTCAGAATCTGAGCCCACGGCTTTAATTAACACTTTGAGTGTGTGGCATTTGTTCTCTAATTAAATGGTAAGATGCTTAAGGGAGTGATGAACACTTTTTTTTCCCCGCCTTGTTTTATAAATTCTCTCTGTACGCAGAATTCAAAAAGAGATCACGGTCTCAAACCAGTAACGTTGTTGATAACCTCTTTTGCATTCATCTGTGAGGAAGAGACTTTTAACGTTTTCTTTTTTAGTAGCTTGAGAAAATGTCAAACAGAAAATGATAAAACAACCCAGTGACAGGGCCCCCTGAATGCCTGAGCTCTCCAGCTCTCCAGCAAAGACTGTGGAACCATCAGTCTAGAGAAATGGTGTTGAACAGGATACTACAGCTTTGTGTCTGCTGGTGGGGGAAAGTGAGGAGAGGCTGTGGGAGGGAAGACAGGTACTGGAAAGGAAATCATGTCCTGAAACTGCCCCCAGTCAGGAAATTAAGACTTCTGTGGAGATTAAGTGGGACATTCTGACATCTTCAAGTACATCTCATGTACAGCAATGTGATGCAATGACACCAGGAGAGGGAAGGCGGGAGGAATATTAACCTGGAAATTATGACTGAGTCCATCCAAAGACATTTGAAAGACACATAGTTATGCAAATTCTAGGATGTACTTGTCCTGCCCCAAGAAGAAAGGAAGCAGATGGAGGCATGTTTCTTCTAATTTACTGCCTGCTTTGTCACACACAACCTCCATCCCCTAAGGAAGAAGATATTTCTACAGAAGTTGTAAAAAGAAAACCTGTAGGTGGGTTCCTCACCCTCTGCCAAACATCTGGCAGCCTTTGAAAATCATCAGCTCAGCATCAGCTTTGCCAACTGCTTCCTCTGCGGGCAAATACTTTTCTCACCATCACACTACGAGAAGATCAGCCTTCCCACAAGTCAGGCCAAAGAAGAAATGGACATGGGATTTCATGTACCAGACCCTTCAGAACTGTGGGGACAACTAATCTTGTCTCCAGCATCCAGAGCACACTGAGATTACCAAGATGTTCTTCCAAACAAGTATGCTCATTCCCAAATCCCAGTTCTGTTTGTAACCCTGTTCTCCCAAACAGGTAGACAAATAATTGACTCAACTGCCATGGAAGTCTATGAACCCAAATTATTTTCTGGGTTGCAGTAAAGACTGTGACTGTGGAACTGCAGTGTAACAACCAGTGCCTCAGAAAGCCAGGAAGGCATTAGGAGCTTTAGGTGCTACCTGGCCCCCAGCTTGAATAACCAGCTGAACTGCAACCCTTCCCAAAGGCAGGGAATGTTCTCTGGGCAGCATCGCTCTTCTGCAGAAAGCGCTGTTTCAGACTGGGGAGTTGTTAGGGACACCATTTCTAGGAGTGATAATCTCCACTCTTTTTTTTTGTGTCAGTTGTTTGATTAGTCATCCCAGGCAGCTGTTCCCATGAAATGTGAAAAGGCACCATTATATAAAAATTTGCATGAGCAAACTAGCTGGTAAGGAGAAGCAGAAACCATTTCTGCATGCTCAATACTGTTTTGACACAAATTATTGTAAATTATCAACTCCTGATTTGCCTGAGGACATAAAAAGCTTATTTTTTTTCCAAGAGAAGCACAGCAGATTTCTTTCTTTCTTTCTTTCTTTTTTTTTTTTTAACATTCAAGATGTTGCACTTTAAATATATTTATCACATCAAATTAAAAAGGCTTCCAGGAAAAGTCTACCATTGACTAAATTCCCATATAGACATTTTAGGGATATTTTATGTAAAATGGAAAGAAATGTCAACGAGATGTGTGTCTGTAGGAGGGAACATCAGCTATCAATTGCCCCAAAGTAAAGTCTTCTATATTTTCAACAGAAAACAAGCTTTTTTACTTTTGAAATGGAACAAAAACCTTTTTTACAAAGATCTACATTTCAGCTTTTTGAAAGACACAAGCATGAGATTTTCAAGGGCAGCATAAAACCACTTGGAACAAGGGTTTAAAATACCCATTTTGAGTGTATTGTTTAAAATGGGCTATGAATTTGCAGCCAATTAACTGAAGCACGTTCCTCTTAAATGAAATTTCCTGTGTACACAACCCAATCATACCTCTGGGACAAGACAGACACTCACTAATTAATCACAATATTACTCAGCCTTTCTGGCGTTTGCCACCTTCCTTCAGGCAATGAACTCCAGAGGTAGTGAGATAAGCATCGTACAGGAGCAGAAGAACAGGGAACAGGCAGGAGCCTGCAGAGGAACTGAATGCATTTCCTTAAGATGTTCCACTGCCTGTATGTTCGTAGTTGAAAAAAACCAACCCAGAAAGATTCTGTTTAAATCCACAAAGAGAACAAAGGTGTTGACACCTGTCTCAGATTTAACAGTGTACACAAAATATTTTCTCTGCATCCATTCAGACAGGAAGAGACAATGCAGGGGATTAATTTTTCATTGTATTCTATGAGGACTTAGATACATGATGATTAACCCTGACTTCATACTAGATGTACCAAGGGGCACTTGCTCCCCTCTAATGTTTCCTGCATCCCTGACTGCATTTAAGACTCGTTGTAGTGCCAGTCCTGTTTCCCAGGAACATGTGCTGTAGCTCAGCTAGTGCTCAGTGGGCAGCTCCTGCTACTGTTTACTCTCACATAAACCCCACATCACTGAGGTAGAATGCCCAGAATTTAGCCTCTTCTTTCAGTAATCAGGCCTTTCAGCAGGATATAATGGGCCTGCCTCTTCTCTCATGCTGCTGCCAAGTCACTCCATTTAAGTCATTGTACAAGCTAATTTCACATTAATGTGAGGAGCTGATGGAAGCTCCTTCCCTCCTCCGCTCAGAGAGAGGCAACTGAGCGAGAGAAGATGCAAACCCAGCCCATCCATACGCGAACGTCAGATTAAGAGGAATCTGAAGTCAGAAAAAGTCGCAGCTCTTGCAACTTCGAACCTTGCAAGGAAGAGTGGGGAACATTCTCTGGTTGCTCATACTCAACAGACCGAGAGATGAGTGGCCAGTAATTACAGGTAGACCAGGTTTTTAATGAGCGATTTGCTTAAACCACACTTCCTATTTTGAACGCTCTCCTTCCTTGAGGAAGATGAGGGTGTGCATCCAGGCTAGTTTTGCAATACTGGTCCATCTCTAGATGTTTGCAAAGTATAAAATCAGTTTTTAAAACTGATGGAGTTGCATGCAAACAATAGAAACGGGAGGGTCTATCCAGCTACTCTATGGACTTCCTAACCTCGTCTGTCACTCGCTAGCACTGTACCTCTTACACTTCCTCCCTGCGACACCCGTTCTCCAGGTGCTGGCAGTGCTGGAGTGCAGCTCTGGTGTTCAGAGCCCTGCATCAATTGTACCTGGTGTTTGTAATCCCAGGGCAGGGAAAGATAAAGTCCAGCTGGAGAGTGGGTAAAAATTACACTCGAGAAGGGGGCCGAGCTGCAGCACCGGAGCTGCTGGTGCTATGCAGTCTGGGTTCTGACCTTCATGTGAAAGCCTTATCATTGCATGAACCAGCTGTGCTCTGGAGTTTTGGGGTGTAGCTTGCCTTAAGCTAATAAAGGCTTTCAGATAACATTGCTTAAAGACTTCAGTCAACACTCTCAGGGTGGATAAATAGAAATAAGAATAAATATTCTTAATTCATAATGCAATCAGTTGATCTGCAAAGTAAAGCAAAATTATACTGCTTACCTGGGAACCTGCAGTGTCCCAAAAGGCAGGAAATTTTGACCAAAAGGAAACGTTGATACTAGTCAAATTTCACAGGAGTCTGTAAACTTTTTCCTACAAGCACTTCTCAGCTATTCCCATTAAAAGCCATGCTGTTATTTCAACTTCAATAAATACACTTACACTGCTGATAGTGCAATACTGTCAGTAGAAGCAGTGTTAGATCTATTTTGGTCCCTATATAATAGGTATAATTCTATATGGTTACCTCTCACGAGCTAAACAAAATGACTAAGTATGCTGGAACTGTTCACTTTGCACAATGGAGTTAGTGCACATAAACACTGGGAACATGCTGCCTATCCCAAATACTGCCACTTTTACACAACGCTATCAGTAACATCCCAGAAAAATAATTAACGTGCCATAGTTCTCCACCTTAGCTTTGTTCTTTCAGATCTTGGTTTGACAGCAGACCTAGACTAGAGGGAGTGTGTATACTCCTTGAGAGCTATTATATTTGCCCCAAAGAAGGTGAGATACTACAGTTCCTGAACAGACTCAAGTTCCAGGCCTCAGACTACCAACAAGACTCCAGAGTGAACACAGTTCTCCCTCTCCTTTCAGTCAACAGACAGCAGGTTTGGACTTATAGGTCTATGAGGCCAATTCTACTCTCACAGTGCTGTTAAGTACAAACAAGCTACTGAAGTCAGTGAAATCGGTCAACATTAAATGGCCAGTTTTTATTTGGGAGAAAATGTTGCATTCCTTAGAGATGTTTATCCTTACTATGTCTGTATTTCTGCAAAACTTTGTTACTGCTTAGTAAAAGGGGAACTTCTTGATCCAAAATAGGTGCCCCTCCAAGCATGGAGGCCAACAGGTATTCTTGACTTCCACCTACAGCATAAACTCAGACAGACAGTCCACGACACCATCTCTGACCCTGATTCCTAAAGAAGAACAGCATGATTGCTCTAATTGCATGGGTGATGATTCTGCTGGTGTTCTCATGCTGCAATTTTATTGCTTCCAAATTTATTGCCAACAGATCAAGTGCCTTGTTTCCTTAGACCTGCATCTTGTGGATTCTTTTCAGTTCTCTGTTCGCTAGCTTCTGCATCTGGCAAGCTCTGCAGCCACTCACATTTTGCAACGATGGGTCCATCCCTCTGGATTGTGACAATGACTGTCACAGTCTTCTACTGAGCTGCTTATTAATAACATCACAATTTATCAGTGTTGCGATTTGCATCGCTCTTCGTTGGGCATGACTTAGCATTTTTTCACAGAATTGTCATATGGTCTCACCTTTGGTTTTGCACATGCATCAGTCTGTGACTGGAGTATCCACAAAGAACTAGCTACTGTCCACTTACACAATTCAAAAATCCCATTTCTGAAAAGCTTGTCTTTTAAGAACAACTAGAAAGATATATTCAAATGTACCAGGTTTTCATTTCTGCTTTCTTGGGGGAGGAGGCAAAAAAGGGGGTGACACTGCTTGGCTTCATCAGAAATCAGCTATATTCCCATTATGAGTACCACCCAAAGCGGCGGTAAGATCTCTTGTTATTAAACTAACAATTGATTCTTTATCACAGATCTATTATTATTTAGGAGGCCAGTCTTACACCTATGGAGAGTTTAAGGACAGGATAACAGCTGCAACAGGTCCAGGGAATGCATCAATAACCATCTCCAACATGCAGCCCTCAGACACTGGTTCCTACACCTGCGAAGTTTTCAGCCCAGAGGGTTACACTGGACAGAGTCAAAAATCTGTAATCGTCAGCGTGCTGGGTAAGCGCCTTTCCTCTCTATTGCAGTTTTCTTCCCTCATCATGAAACACTGAGCTCAGGGCTCAAAACGCACAGGACAAGAGGGAATAACAGAACTGTGTGGCCAGCAGATCAAGGGAGGTGATTCTCCCCCTCTACTCTGCTCTCGTGAGACCTCACCTGGAGTACTGCGTACAGTTCTGGAGCCCCTGTCACAGGAAGGATGTGGATGTGCTGGAACGTGTCCAGAGAAGGGCCACCAGGATGATCAGAGGGCTGGAGCACCTCTCCTATGGGGACAGACTGAGAGAGTTGGGGTTGTTCAGTCTGGA
>WUAM01000413.1:1172851-1227773 GCA_024336885.1 Actenoides hombroni | reverse complement strand
AAACAAACAAAAAAAAAAAAAAAAACACAAACAGCAAAAAAGAGGAAGGAAGGGAAAAAAAAGGAAAAAAAAAAGAAAAAAAAAAGGGGAAAAAAAGATAAAAGGGAAAAAGAAAAAAAAAACCAACCAAAAACCTGATGGCAACATTTAAAGAAGATGTAAGGTATGAGGTCCTAATTAAGATTCAGTTTGGATCATTAAGCATAACGATATTCATTGCTTTTCCTATGCCATTTTCTGCCTTTCAAATATGTGTCTTTGATCTGTGTGTCCTAGTGTTTAGCCTCATGGCAGAGTAAAAGAACATTTACAGTGTTCTTATAATATTGTTTTAGCTAAAAACTGCTCGGGGTGGACTGGGAAGGTCATACCCTTACTCATACCAACACTGCCATACTCTACTGGTGGATCCTCACACTCCTCTCTCCCCAGAATATCCAGGGTAAACCTCAAGTCATGACCTGTATGGAAGTTTCTTCTAAATCAGGCTTCCTTCTTGTTGACTCTTGTGACAACTGTGCTAAGCAGAATCTGCAAACTTAACATCCTTCAATCAGAAAATTTCTGATATTCACACTTGAAGTTTTGCACACACGCAGAACTACAACACGAAGCACGCTCAGTAACAGCAAGAGAAGAATGCTACCTGCTCCTGTTCGGGTGCTTTTCTTACCAAAGGGGTTTCCTAATGAGCTCATTCACACCAAGCCTTGGCTGACAGTGGCATTCGCTTAAAATTATTTCTTGCCTGACATTCCCAGGCATTCTTGGACTCTTGTCCTCCATGAGAAAACACCAGCAATTCTCTTGATGACACTGCTGTAGTTGTACTAGTCCTTCTAAAGTAATCTCCTATATGTATGTATGTCTTAGCTACATTCTTCTTATTGCAACAGCTTTCCAACTTCCACATCTCTGCAACAGCACTATCATGATCGAAGGACAGGAATATATTATGTGGTCATTATCAAAAGTTTGTAACATTTCCTTAACCTCAGCTCCACAAATTTCATTGCATGTATTCCTTATGTAACTTGCTACAATGAGCGAGGAGCTTACGCTGGAGAAGCTGTAACTACCTTCCACAGCTAATACAATCTTCCTAGAACACCACGGGTCTTATGTTTGCTAAAAAAGTAGAAATCACTCAAGTTATGTTAATGGTTTTATATAAAAAGAAAGAACAATTGAACACAAGTTCCAAGCTAGCAGTTATTATCATACTTTTAACCACCAGTGTGTAATACGATAGTAGTACAAAAACCAAACCAAAACAAAAGGCAAACAAGAAGCAAAACATTGCTGAGGGTGAGGAGGAAGGTATTGAAAATAACATATCTTTGGAGTTTCTTAAGATATTGAGATATTTTTGTAAGGCTTCTGGCAGATGTTTGTTCTGATTATGAAGTTTCTCTCATTTAAAACTGTTTATTAAAAAGGATGGGGCACTGTTCCTAGCCTTCCTCCGATGCTCTCAGCAAAGCACAAGCCAAATCAGGCATTGATCCATGGTGCATAGCTCAAAAACCCTGCAGAGCTATGCAGGGTGCAGAAATATTTTTCAGCATTGGCCTCAGATGTTCTGGCAGTCTTTGCTGCATGGCCCATTTATCTTCTCCTGAGGGAGCAGGGATCATTCATATGGAAACCAGATATTAAGCCACCATCTCCTTGGGAAGTGGATTTACAAAGCTACAGAGCTGTGGCAGGGGTTTTTTTGCTATACAGAGATCAAGGATGAACACAGAATTCTAACTTCAGGTTCTCAGTTCAAGTTTTCAGTAGTGCCTGCACAATGTCCAAGAAACCTGGACTCAGGTCTCTCCTCTATGTAAGGTCTGCATGGCCAGAGCTCACTGCACAGGCAAGTTATCCCTCCCGCTCTCAGTAGGTACCCTCTGCGAAATTTAACCCACATTTTGCTTTCTAGGATAGACTTAAACAACTTAATGCAGATATTTGTTTGGTTCTAAGTTTCTGTCTTGCTTATCAAAATAAATGGCATTACCTTAATCCCTACAAGTCAGACTGTAGAAGCTGTCATCTTTGGTTCCACCTTCCCTTGCAGCAGAAGAACAAACACGTTCTATGTCCATCCTGTGTAACAGAGGGCAGGGATTCATCCGACTCGCTGTTCACATCCCAAGTGTACAAGCTATTTAGAAAATAATGGGTTTGTTACATGTAAGTTTAATAAAGTTTTGTAACACCAAAGACTGCTGTTCAGGAAAGTCCTTTATTTCACAGAATTTCATCGGCATCATTTGTGCAGAAGGGAGAGATCTACCCCACTAATGTCAGAAGTGATCTTACCAACATGATAGCAGAAGGTCACTTTTCAGACTGTCTCATTAGCTCTGCCTTCTAATAACTTAATACCACGATTTGCTATGAGTAAATAGAGATTAAACCAGGCTTCTGTTGTAAGATGGCAAACTGCAAGCATGAGTGCTGTGTAATGGGAGTCAAACAGAACAGAAAAAGAAATCTACAGGAGTGAGAGGAAATAGAATTATATTCAAAGTACATCCCAGAGAAGTATCCAGAGCCACCCATTATATAACAGTATATTTGCAGAGCTCATCCTGAAACTGCATCTGCATTCTGCAAGCAGTCCAGTGCACTTCATCAAATGCATATATTTAAAGATTCAAACAAACAGAATAACAATAGGTAACAACAGAAAAGCTTTGAACACTCAGAGCTCACCTGAATACACTAAGAGTAAAAAACCAGTTATCTAAGCAACCGAGCAAACTGCATTCTACAAAGGGAGAGGTGTAGTTTAGAATCATCTGAAGAAAGAGAATCAGTACCTACAAATCCAACCAAAATACTCACACACAAATCACAAAGGCTAAGGGAAAAAACAAAGACTCTAGAATAAGTTTCCAAGATAAAAATGACTTTGAATGGTTAAAGCATTTTTGGTCCTGTTGGTTGAAAGAAAAATCATCCTAAACTAGTTTCATGAAATGGAGGAATCACCATGTTCATACAGATCATACTGTAAACTGAAAGAAAACTGCAAAGTATTGAAAAATACTTTAAAATCGGTGAACTGTTTAATTAACAGGAAGTACAAACAGTTGTTTTGGCACTGGACTTGAAGGAAAGCTACAGATACACATTTTATTATCAAGTTGATGTCCATACCCACCATCCTAGTTGAACTATCAAAATACAAAGTCTGCAGTCTTAAATACAAGTGCACCAGGAAAGAAAGTCAAGCCAGGAGTCCCCACTAGCCTTCCACCATCCTTTTAAGTACAGCTCCCAGGCCACCCTTTGCCACTTTCAGTGGAGTCAGTTCCTCTTTATTCTCAATGTGAATACTTGCACCGTGAGACACCAGCAGCTTTGCCTCCTCCACTCTCTCTTCATCGCAGGCTAAATGACTGTAATAAGAACAAGAAACCCACAGCCACTATTAAAACAGTCCAAGCTTATAAAGAGCAATAATTACGCCTCGTCACAACGACAGCATGAATGCTGGGGGGGAGATACATCCTAGAACAAAACGACATGCAGCCAACTACCTACACAGACTCCAAAGCTTGCTGTCCAGTCACTCTGCTGTCATTAAGCAACGGAAGAATGTTCCTCGTGCTATTGTCCTTGCAACATTAAGACACTTCTTTAGTTTAGGATTTGGCTCTGTGGTTGGCAAGGCTAAGGAGCACACAATCCACAGTGAAATTGGAAAAGGGTAATCTCTATTTGAATCCAAAGTGATAAACTAAATCGTGGGAGGCTTAAAAATGATCTGAAGTAAAGAGCTACTGCAAATGCAGCAAACGCTTTTTTCCGTTTGCCACAGTATCTTGAGAACAAATGTGTGTGTTCCAGGACAATACTTGGTTTTATGAACAGCTCAAACACACTCCTTGGTCTTACAGCAAAATCTTTATTCCGCTTTAGACGAGGCAGAGTTTTGCAATCAACTTCAAAGCAGCTGAGGTTTTACCCTTACAGACTCAAACTGATCTCTAAGGTCACTGGGCTGACTGTACTGAAAATGCAACTTGTTTTCCTCAGAGAGGTGAAGAAAAGCTTCCAAAATTAGTTCTTGCTTGGCAGGACAGAGTAGGCCAGCCTGCAAGACCAGTTTTCTCTCACTTTGATGTCAATAGCACACTTTCTACCCTCTAGTGGCAACCGAACATATTACGAATTATCACAAGCAGTGTTCTATACCTTTTAAGTAGATGTAGCAACGGAAATTACAGGACGTGTGTTCAGACACACTTCAGCAAAATACTAAGTATGATTTTCTCAAATTTTTTTTTTAATTACATGGGGTTGTGAAGCAAGGGGGTATTTTGAGGCAATGAGAAATTTAAATGAAGAAATTGAAGCACTGGAGCTCCATTTCACAAAGATTAGGCTATATTAAGCAACATAAAAACTAAAAATTACTTACAGAGGAGTATTCCCTTCAGAGTCCTGTATATTAAGGGATGCATTGTGCCGCAGAAGGATCTGTACCATTTTTAGGTTTCCTTTGGCTGCTGCTCTGTGTAATGGGGTGGATTCAAAATGATCTGTTGCATCCGGATCAGCTCCATTCTCTAAAAGCATGATTGCAATCTGAATATGGAGAAAGAGAAAGAGAGGGGGAGGAGGAGGTTAAGCTAATATAACTAAACACTTCTTCCAAGAGCAACACCACCTCCAGTAGCCCAGGCAAACATACCTCCTGCTTATTTTTGGAGGCTGCATAATGCAGGGGCGTACAGCCGTTCTGATTGACGGCGTTTACAGGAGCACCCTTGGCAATGAGGGCTTTCACGATTTCGTCGCGGCCCGCCGAAGCTGCAATGTGTAAGGGGGTCCAACCAGCCTGTGGAGGCAAGAAAAAAAAATACAGACTTGGCTACTTAATTGTTACGCTGCACACAGTCTTGTAAATGTGAAGCTAACCATTATTGACTACCACCAGTGAGATATGTCTCACATCCTCTCATATGCCTGCATTCAGTACCTGACAAAAGCTGACAGTTACATGACAGAAATCACTTGATGTATGCAAGGTGTCTTGCAGGGCACCTCACCCCTGCAGAATTAACAGCAATGCTTTTTTAAGAACAAATAAGAGCGGCAGAAAAGGGTGTCTAAAAGATTATGCAATCTTTCCTACAGCTTACCCTCTAATTAAAGTGATGGGACAACATTTCCTTCTTTGAGAGTGACCTTTAGGATGCTTCATAATGGATGTAACTACTTCAACCCTTCCCCTAGAACAGTAACAGACCATCTCCTTTTCAACTGCGAAATCACTCAGCCTGTCAACTACTCTGCAGCGTCTTCCCCAGTAACAAGAAACCTTCAGGGTACCTCATGATTTGGCACAACATATTTATGAGGATCACGCCGAGACACAGATAACACGAAAACAGCTAAAAACAACCCAAACACCTCTGGTTTTGCAACTTTGTTCATAAGTTCTCCTAAAATTCCTTGGCAACAACTGAGACCTGTCAAGTTTCACTACCCCCTCTTCCACATAAAGAGTGAAATACTTCAACCAGGCTTTCTGGAGCACGTACAGTTGTGTGTGCTTTTTAAAACCTCCCAGATCCCACAGGGTTCCACTAACTGACAGGAAGCAGGAGAAAAGGAAGGAAACGACCAGCACCAGTTGCCCTCGGGAGCTGCCCTCACTCCCTGGTGGCTGCTGGGGCCAGTTCTGTGGCTGAAACCATGACAGCAAATACTCCAGACAGGAACTGTGCACCCCATTTCCCCTTGCACACGGGGTTCACAGCGCTTCCTCAGCCTCCCAGCAGCGGCCCCGCGGCCCAGGCCAGCCCCTCGCAGGAGTGGGGGCCACGGAGTCACAGAATGGTGAGGGTGGGAAGGGACCCTGGAGACCATCTGGTCCAACTCCTCTGCAGGGTCACCCAGCAGAGCAGGGGGCCCAGGGTCGCAGTGTCCAGGCAGGTTTGGAATCTCTCCAAAGAGGGAGACTCCACAACCTCTCTGGGCAGCTCGTTGCAGGCTCTGCCACCCTCACACCAAATAAGTTTTTCCTCCCATTCGGACGGAGCCTCCCGAGTTCCAGTTTGTGCCCGTTGCCCCTTGTCCCGTCACTGGGCACCACTGAGAAGGGTCCCGGGAGGGCTGCGACACTCACGTCGTCCTTGTCGCCCACAGGCACGCCGAGGCCGAGGAGGAGATCGGCGACGTCCGTGTGTCCCGCCGAGCAGGCCCAGTGCAGCGCGGTGCGGTTGTCCTGAGGGAGGGAGGGAGCGGTGAGCGGGCGGCGGGCAAGCGGGGAGGGCGGGCAAGCGGGTTGACAGGGGCCGGCCCCGCGGGGAGCGGCCCCACAGGCCGCTCGCTCCTGCCCCGGCGGGCAGGGAGGGCCGCAGCCGCCTGACCTGGTCGGCCTTGGTGGCCAGGGCTCTGTCGCGCAGCAGCTGGGCCCGCAGCTCCTCCAGGCGCCCGCCATAGGCCAGGTTGCAGACGCCCAGGTCGGACACGGCTCCCTCCATGCCGGCCGCCGCCTCGCCACCTCCCATTGCCGACAGGGGCGGTGCTTCGGACCGCCGCTGGCCAATCAGAAGGGCTTCGGCGCCGGCCCAGCCAATCGCACCTACGGGCCTGCGCCCCTCGCCTTTCGGGCTGCGGGGGCTGCTGGGATTTGTAGTCCAGCGGGCAGGCGGAGGCGTGCTGCTGCCGGGCGGGTGAACTACAGCTCCCGCGAGCCCCGCTGAGCGGCCGTGTTGTGCCTCCGTGTCGGGGCGAGGAGGAGGATGGTGACAGCGGGAGGATGGAGTCAGGTGAGGGACGGCTGCGGGAGGCCGCGGAGGGGGAGCGGGAGCGGGGCGGCGGCTGGCGGGGCAGGGGCAGGGGCGCTGGCGGCGGTGAGGGGCCAGGCTGGCTGCCGGCCCGCCCCGGGGGCCAGCGATGGGGCCGCGCCGCGGCTGGAGGCGCCCGGGGGCCGAGGGGCCGGGTGGGGGGGTCCGGTGCTTTCCGTGGAGAGGGGTTTGCCTGGCGGGGACGAACGGGGCCCGCGGCCTCTCCCGGGGGCGAGGGGCTTGGGGCAGAGCGGTCTCTTGCAGTGGGTTGCGGGGTCGCGTGGGGGTGGTCTCGGTGTCGCCCTCGGGCACCGCTGCCAGCAGCGGGCAGGCGGGAGGCTGCGGGGCTTCAGCGGCGGGAGGGCTCGGGCTTTGCAGCAAAGAGAAAACGACCCCAGTAGCTCTTTCCCGGGTGGTCCGAGATGTCTCACGGTAACGGGGGTGGGAGAGACGCTGCCGCGAAGGGCGGGCGGGGGGCGATTCTCTTCTCCCGGGTGCCGAGGGGTGAGAGAGCGTCTTTGGATTCCCAGAGAGGCGATGTGCGCTGCACGGGCAATGAGCGGCGGGTTTTCTGCCGGAGAGGACAGAGCAGAGTGCCGGAGATGCCTTTGCTCTGTCCGCTCCTAAAGAAGTTTGTTCTTTAACACCTGCCTGCGCTGACCTGCAGAGAAGGTGCCTCTCTCGTGCGTGGCAGCACTGGCCTTGGGTGCTTGAGTCAGAGGGTGGTCTAGCTCCAGTTCACTTCTGATTGCTGTAATGTATACATTTTTACATTACATGGTTCCTTATTTTTGTATTTACCTACGGATTTTTCGTTCTTTGCACTATACATGTGCACTCGAAGGGTAAAATGTAACTGTGTTTGTTTTCGCTTTCAACTGTTGATTTTTTAGTGGTGTATTCCCTAAGCTTGGTATCTAAAAGAAATGACTCTACCTTCATTTTTACACTTGAATGCCTGTTTTGCTCTTCCAAAAAACCCCTGCTTTAATGATAAAAAATGATTGCACTGTCTTCTTTTATTAGTATTAATTATCATGTGTTCTTTTCAACTAAATAGATCTAGCACTGAATACTTTAATACTTTTTCACTATTACTGTATCAATACTTCTTTTTTTCCTTCTTTTTTTTTTTCTGAAGCGTCTCAAATCTCCAGTTAGGGAAGTAAAACCCAGGCTCGCTAACACTTTTCACATGCTTCCCATTAAGCACAAGGCCGTAATCGCTCTGAGTGGCGGTATTTGTACGTTTAAGATCAAGCACGGGCACATACGCCGTGATGCCTAAATTATTTATTTCTTTCCTCATTTCCTTGAATCAAATCTCACTCTCCCTGCAGTCATCCTGAGCTTCTGCTGCTGGCCTCAGTCAGGCTGCTTATAATCAAAGTGTTAGTCTCTCGGCACTCGCTGAGGATCAGAATACAAACCAGCCAAGACACGGGATGTTTCAGTGTCAGAACAGCTTGTTAAAGACTAAATGGAGCTGGCAGCGCCCTTCAGCAGAGCCAAAGATTAGCTCCAGCTGGTTCAGTCCAAGGACTCAGAGCTGTGATAAAAGAACAAAGGGGTAAAATGGATTTTGAATTTTGTGTGTTCCTGTTCAGTTTTATCTAGGTGTGAAAACCAGATCACTATTTTGTCAGACTACTCGGAAGAATTTCCAGAAACTGATGAGCCAGTGTGGATTCTAGGAAGGCAACACAACCTAAACACAGGTAGACATCTTTAGAGTCAATGTTTATCTGTAGAGCATTCATAGATTTACATGCAGCAGCAGCTTCTGATTTCCCTACATTCTCTAAATATCTCATGAGAGAAGTTTTTTTTTTTCCATCAACAAGAAACCAACATCACTCTTCATCCTAAAATGAAATCAGAAGTTTACCAATGTACCTACTACTGTAATTCATGCACGGAAATCATGCTTGTAGCAAAGGCTAGTCACGTGTGATGCTGGTCACTTCTCAACATCAAGTACCTCAGAACAGATAAACAACTTTTGGGGAATGTTCAGTATTACTAATGTTGTTTTCCACTGAGGGAGGCTGTCTGCAGCCTGGTATTTGCAACTAAAATGATATTTCAAAAGAATAATAATAACAGGAGTAGTAATAATAATAGTAAAATGAATCCAGGGCACGTACTAGTTCTCCCTAGTTATTTCATTCAAGCTGGGCATAGTCATTCTGAACACCATGTAAAGCTTCATTAGCTAATAATTATTCCATCCTTAATAAATTAATTTTAATTAGCAGTTTGCAAAAGCTCTCTGCATTTAAACAGCTAAAAATGTTCAAAGTGTTAAGGGTCTCAAATGTAAGAGCTAACAGGAATCTTCCATGTGCTCTGTATATTGACTGTACAAGGAAAATGAGATATGTTCAGTTTTAAAAGCCTGTTTTAATATTTTTTTTTCCTCTGAAAAATATTCCAGACAAATCTAAGTTATTGTTGGACATAAGTGCTCGTCTCTGGTTTACGTACAGAAGGAAGTTTTCACCTATTGGTGAGTATGCAGCAGAGCAGCTGCCTTTTTTAAAATTAGCAGGATTAGTGATGTCATCATGGACTGAAGAATGATTTTTACAGTATTAGAACATTTTGAGCATGCTTTTAACTCTTTATGCAAACAAAATATTAAAGCTGTTGAAAACTGTGTTTACTTACACCTCCATCTAATCAGGTCTTCTTGTTTGTAGAGCAAGCAGTGAAGTCAGACCAGCAATACGGAATGCAAAGGTCTTGCTCAGTGTCTTTTATCCATAGGACAGTTGTTAGAGATTGTAACTCTGAATTTTCTCTGTGGCACTGCACTTGTTTAAAGCCATACTGATTATAATGGACTTTTTTAACAGGAGGCACTGGTCCTTCATCTGATGCTGGCTGGGGATGTATGCTGCGATGTGGGCAGATGATGCTGGCACAAGCACTGATCTGCAGACACTTAGGAAGAGGTGAGTGCTGTTGCTGAGTGGACTCTTGTGTTGTTTGGAGACCGTTTAATTTTTGGTGTAGTTTTCCATAAAAGTACAAAGCCTAAGTTTATTAATGGAACTGTCTATGATGCCCTGATAGAAGCTACTAGTGAATTATTCTTGCCTGATGGGGCGAAGTCAAGCCTGCCTTAAGCAGAGAAATAAACAGAGGGAGGACAAACAGGGAAGCCCACTGTTGTTATTTTACAAATCTTTTTGAGGAGTACCCAAATTGAGGCCAAGGGAAAACCTGCTGCTGTGGGTCTGAGTTCTTCCCCTTCTCTTCATTGCCTACATAGCCACCAAACATTCACACATGGTGACTGTGTGAATAATGTCCTAGTGATAGACATCATATAAAGTTTGGACTTTGCTTTATGGATCTTATATCATTATCTTACAAATGCTTACATTATGCTTACAGATCTTCTGGGATCTAAACAGAGCATAGAGCTCTGAACGGTCTGGGAAGTGCCCATACAGCAATAGCTATTGATTCTCTGCAGTGATCACTTAGAATTTAGTTGCAGTTGACATTTTTACTTTATTTTTCCAGTGTTCACAGCCTAGCTTGTGATGATAAAGGACAGCTTGATAATAAATGACAAGCTGTGACTTCTAGGAACTCTAAACAAAATGTAAATACTAGGGATGAACTGCACATTAGTCTTGTAACATCTCATTGTATGGCTTTCTACTATCTAGAACTTTGATTGGAACAATGGAAACCTGATTATTTTAATCTATGTACCTTTTTTTCCTGTAAGATTGGCAATGGGAAAAACACAAAAAGCAACCAGAAGAATATCATAGAATCTTACAGTGCTTTCTAGATAGAAAGGATTGCTGTTATTCCATCCACCAAATGGGTAAGAACACACGCCAACTCCTCCCCTCCCCCCCCAAAAATAATTCCTAGTGTTGAAACTTTATAATTTGAAATATGTTAATTCAGCACTTTTAAAAGGTCATTCTGAAGACAAAGTATATATAAATTAAAATGCATGCAAATGGATACAAGGTGTAGTAATTCAGAAATGTTACTCACTGAGACATAAATCAATCTGTATACCAGAACCTAGTTCTTGATTAAACTTGTAAGCCTTGAGTAGCAGAGTTGATGGTACTAAAACAGCCAGTCACAAAGTCATTGCTGTCACTTGTAATAATGGACATTAATGTTTCTAATTCTCGTTACAGTTTAGAAACCTTTTGTAAAGGAACTCGCAGTTACTAAGATTTGAAAAGAGCATAGATTGAGAAAATAATTGTTATTGCTAAATACAGTTTGCAATTGCTTTAGAATGTAGGACAAACCGTTAGTAGGTCACACTATTTAACATCTGTTGTGACCGGATTCTCTGTGATTTGTTTGTTTTTTTCTCTGTGTGTGTTTTCCCTTATACAAACAGCACAGATGGGTGTTGGAGAGGGGAAATCAATTGGAGAATGGTTTGGACCAAATACAGTTGCTCAAGTACTGAAGTAAGTCAAATGGCAGTGGCTCATTCAGAGTGTACTCCCCTGGGGCAGCAAAGCTCAGAGACCGAGACACGGCCCAAGACACAGGTTTGAAGGCTGCTCTCCCTCTCTCTCAGAATCAGGAATATATGTGCTGTGTGTTTGCAAGTTCAGTGGGGACCATGCTGCTGAAGGCTGGTGGGCAGGTACCGAGTTGGGATTGAGTGAGTTCTAAATTGTAACACACCAAGAGCCCGGGGAAGACCTGCAAGAAGGCCTCTCATCCCCTAACCAGTAGGCACCAGAGATATGCATTCCTTTCCACAGAGTGGCACAGCTTTGACAGGTCAGGAGTGCCATCGTGAGATCAGAGTGGTGGTGTGAAACATCCACCTGAAGCCATCCAGGTCAGGAGGGAACTGAGATGCAGTTCTGCCTGAAGGCTGCTGTATAACACGTGGGCAGCTCCTCCTAGTCTAGGAGCCACACTTAAAAAAGAGTTGACTTTGCTCTGTTTCTGAGGAATTGGTGGAGGTGCCAGATAACAAGTAGAGGCTAGACTGCAGTCCTGAGTGCTCGGCAGCAGTTCTGTGCAGCCCTGGGACAGACACACATTCTGCAGAGAGAGAGAGGAGCTAAAGCATGCCCTGGCCTCCTTCACTTACAAATTCTTCATGGCTTGGTGTTCACATACAGGGTTTTTTTTTGGCTTATTTTAGGCAGCTGACTCTGCCTGTGCAGCTTAAAAGCATGGCTCCCTTCCCCAGAGTTTTGGATTTCACACAAGTGGACAGAAACCTGCGTGCTATAATATCCCCCTTCTAACTTCTGGGTGCCAAAAACCTTTATCTGACCTAGCTTTTAATGCCCATCTGCTGTTCACATGTGCACAGAAATAATTCAACCGAGTGTAGTTGAACTTCTTAAGCAAGAAGTTATGTGCAAAACTGGCACAGGAATTTTTTCCTTCTTTAAACAACGCCAGGCACAATGGGCAGGATCCCATTGCAGAGGCTGTTGAATGCAATAAAAAGTAATAAACCTAATTATGTGGTTGAGCTGTTGCTGTCACTGCATTTGGCAAAAGGACAGAAGAGTTTTCATAGGGTACAGTTAGAGTGTGTGTGCTTTTGCCAGTACCACTCAGTATTGATTTTTCTAAATATACTGCACATTAAACAATCAAAGTTATCTTTTTATTACATGGAGACTTAAAAAAAATCCCAACAAAGATCGTTTTTCCAGAGAAAGACTTTTAATTTTTTTACTCAAGAACCATCTGAATGTTCTGAATAAAAACCTATCCTTGTGGTCCTAATTAGTTTATATTAATTATTACCTTAATGTTTTCTAGGAAGCTTGCTTTATTTGATGAATGGAATTCGTTAGCTGTTTATGTATCTATGGACAATACAGTGGTCATTGAAGACATCAGTAAGTGAAACATTAGTTCTCTGGTTACAGTTTTTGATTAGACTCCACTTCCCTGAACGTAGCTAAATATGAACAGAATACTTCTGAGCCATCCCTACTTCTTCCCAGGCAAAAGAAAGGAATACAGGAGGTGCAAACTTGTGTTTTGGGTGTCCCAAACTAAAGCTAGAGCAGAATGATGTGGGCCTTTTTGGTGGCCAGCTTACACACCACACAGTTCGGGAGAAGATGGAGTTTGGGCTGTGCTACCTAAACTCTTACCCCAGAAACAGATTGCCATCTGTAGAAATAACAGAGAATTGTTTGGTAAAAACTGTATTAAAAAAAGGTGTTTGGAAGGCAAGAGAGAAAGCAGAGGTAGATCTTTGAGAAACATACAGCCAGGCTTACTTTTCAGTTGTAAGAGAGGTGGGTTCACAAGTGGTATTTAGCCACAGCCTATTTTACTTCAGCTCCTACTTCTGCTGATGTTATGGTCACATCATTGGAAGTGAAGAGTTCCCTGAGGAGTTTCTAATGCTGTCATCTCTGCCATTTCATTTCCCAGGCAAAGCTTGACAGTATTAATAATGCTAGTAGGAAATGCAACTTCAGTCTTTAATATTCATCCCCGAGTCATTAATCTTGTGTAGCACATACTCTGCCTGCTGGAATCACTGCTACTAAACAGTTACGATTTCCATGCCCGGCTCTTTTTGTCTTGGACCGGGAGCTCTATAAAGATGCCTGGCAAAGGAGCTTAACTCAGGTTGGAGAGGAAGGTGTGCTCTGTGTTCCCTCTGTGCATTCATCGATTTCTGTTGTCATTCCCCCAGAGAAAATGTGCTGGTCCCCTCCGCAGTGCAGCAGCTCGGCCCACAGCAGTGGCCATCTGCACAGAAGCGCTCTTGGCCGAAATAAGAACGCAGCAGGATTCTGCACAGGCTGGAAGCCCCTCTTGCTTATGATACCTCTACGGCTGGGGATAAATCACATCAATCCAGTATACATCGATGCGTTTAAAGTAAGAGGGGTTTTTTTCAGTGAAATGTTTGTTGTTGTGAAATAAGTTCAGGTCTCTGTTACACCAATAATTAACTTCAATTCCGTTTTTCTACCTTTGAACTCCTAGGAATGCTTTAAGATGCCACAGTCTTTGGGAGCGTTAGGAGGGAAACCAAATAATGCCTATTATTTTATAGGATTTTTAGGTAAGGAAAAAAGAAACTTATTTCAAATCTGTGTACATGGACTACGATGATAATCTAATTTACAGTTTACAAGTCTGGACGGAATAAGTGCTTATTAAAGTCTCTTGCTTATTATCAACACCTGGATTTTACCTGCACAGGCAATGAGCTGATCTATTTGGACCCTCACACCACTCAGAGTTTTGTAGATTCAGAAGAAAATGGCACAGTTGATGACCAGAGCTTCCACTGCCAGCAAGCCCCCCATCGAATGAAGATCATGAATTTGGACCCTTCAGTAGCTTTAGTAAGTGTTAGGAAATGATAGATGTGTGTACTTGGTTTCCAAGGAACAGCTCTGTCTATCAGTAAGGGCATTTCCTGAGCAGAATCAAGATTACAGCGCAGGCTTCACCACGTGGTAGTTCATCCATTAAGCGCATAGGATCCATCAGTCTTGGGTCAAGCAGGGAACTGACTGTATCCCGGAGAGCGAGGTAATTTTCTTCACTGAGCAGTGTATACCTTTTGCAAGAAATATTCTGAAGGTCAGAGCAAGGAACTGAATTAGGTGTTCTTATTTTATTCCATCACTACTATATAAGCATGGTCTCTCTGGACAAGTTTCTTAAGCTTAACTTATTTTTATATCATAATTTAAAAAAATCTTTAAATGGACTTGCATCCAGAATACTGTGGTAGCTGAAGAAATTAAATCTGATCCCATGCCAGTATCTTGTGGTTTGTTATGGGTCATTGACACTTGAGACAGATGTTTCTAAAGCTTTAAACAATGCATAAAGATACTGCAGCATCCTTCATTCCTTTGCCTATGGTTATTATTTAATACTACTACAGTTTGTATTTTTTTCCTTAGGGCTTCTTTTGCAAAGAAGAACGCGATTTTGATAACTGGTGTAGTCTTGTACAGAAGGTAACAATACTCTCTTTATTTGCTCTGGGTGAAATAATGGGTTTTTAAAAGATGGAAATCCCCCTTACCTCTTTCTCTGCGTGCAAATTAAATGAGCCATAGAGACGATTGCTTTCATGCAGCAGGGTCAGCCAGTACCACTGAACGGCTGCTTGGAGCTTGCTCAGTGTTTTGACAGCCATGAAGCCTGCCCCTTGGCAAAGGAGTGTGAACATATTCCCTTAAAAAGTTTTTCTTTTTTTAGCACTCTTGTGTTACTGACTGAAACTTAGTAATTTACTGAGAAATAAGTGTTCAAATTAAGTTTCAACTGCCATATTATAGCAATTTATTTGCTTCCTGATCCTTTTTTATTGTTTGACATGATATATTATTACGTGTTCTAATTATGACTGTTAGTTCCTGGTACCACAAAAGATCTGATTCCGTACATGCTGAATCCTGCCAGCTCCTGCTGAACACAGTTGGTAAACTAAGTAACAGAAGCATGAATGTGAAGTAACATCAACCCCTACAGGCATTTATTAAAAGAAAGAAAAAGAAAAAAAGGACATTATGTATCTTACCTGACTGGAGAGGAGTGGGATTTGGCTTCAGTCATTACTTGTCTCTCCTTCTCAAAATCTGTCAGGTTTTTTTGAGCTGATATATCTGGTCTTTTGTTCCCATTGATCAACAGAAATCTCAAACACAGAGGTCCGTGCAAGTAATTTGCTTTTAAAAGGCAGAAAATATTGTATGTTCTTAGTGTCTGCTACATGTAAACAAATATACAGGCGTATGGATATCAAAGCTAATTCTAACACTTTTCAACTAGAAAATATTACAGAGCTCCTTGAAGCAGTGATTCATAATAGGAGGTACTTCAAATAACAGGTTTTCACTGTTTGTCTGTATTAAAGCCTTTTTTTTTTTTTCCTTTTTGAAAGACATATATAATTTAAAATGTTTTTAATTCAGGAGACATATTTTGTGTTTGAAGGTTCTCTTGAGGCATCTTTTAAAATGAAAGTATTCTGTCCTCAGGAGATTCTAAAGCAACAGAGTCTACGGATGTTTGAGCTGGTCCAGAAACATCCCCCCCACTGGCCTCCTTTCATACCTCCAACAAAGCCAGAAGTGACAACCACAGGAGCAGGTGCAGTACCCACTGAAAGTACAGCAGAATGGTCCTTGTTAGCAAACAGAAGGATGATCCCAGGTGGAATAACAGGGCTTTCCTAAGTGTCAGTCAATCACCAGGGGATTAAATGCCTTATTCTTACAGAGTGTCAGGCAGTTATCCCAACAAGCCACACACAATTGCTAGCATACATATGTGTATATATATTTATATATCTATAAAATCTTACAAGATACTTTGAAGGATACATTTCAGAAAAGTGTTTTCATGTTTGTTTGGGTTTTGTTTTGTTGGGTTTTTTGTTATTTTTTTAAGTAAGCAAAATGGGACATGTCGTTACAGATTCTAAATTGTTTTCTTTGTTGTGGTTTTTTTTGTGAGGTGGTTTTGGTTTTTTTTTCCCTTTCTTTCAGAACTCATTGAATCTACTGACAAACTATTTGAATTGGAAGAAGAATTTGAAATCCTGAGTGTATGAAGGAAACTGTGGCGACCCTTCTGAGTATTGAACATATTGCTAATATTATTGCATTGACTTAAAGCAAACAGCCATGTTAGCTCCAAAGTGCCTGAAGTTACAGATAACAGAGCACGGAAACCTGGTAGCATCTAAAACTCCAGCAGTGACAGTTCCTTCTGTCAATGAGCTTCCCCAGATGGAAAGGCAGTAAAAGATCTTATTATAAGACCCTTAACGGGAACCTCTTTTTAACGTGTGTCTTTCCTGAAGACAAATGGACCTTTGAGATTAAGGCAAAAATAAGTCTATCAATGAGCTGTACGTTTGGAGAAAGGGATAACACAAAACAGATATTTCTTGCTCTCATATAATGCAATAGTTTAGTTCTTGAAGCAAAAGAGTCTTCAGTTAAGGAGGATGTTTACTTCTGTTCCCTCCTACGGGCTGCATCATAGAAAAAATACATTGTCTTGTTTAAAAGATCGACTGGATCAGAAGAAAATTGTTTCCTTGTTAAATATTTTAACATGTATTTGAGCAACCACACTTTATTACAAAAATGTTTCTGTAAAAGGAACTATGTCTAATGTATACGTTTTGCAATAGCCTTCCTGTTTCTGGGAAACCTCAAGTGGAACAGGAGACTCAAATAGTTGATATAGATCACAACCACTGCTATAGTTATGATATATTTCACCTTGACCTTAAAATTCAACTCATTAAAACTTAGGCTGACTTTTGTTTTCGGAGCTAAAAGAGTCAAAGGTGGTTTAACTGTACCTTATTTATTTTAAAAGAAGATTTACACAAGTTTCTCTGTTATGGCACTTTATCTGTGCATCTAATAAATTTCTTAAGCTTTTCATAGGTTGTATGCTGCTATATTTTGTTAATTTGTTTGTGTGAACTAAATATAAACCAGGTTATCTTAAAACTTAATATATAGGCATATGCAAATTACTTAATAGTTGTTTTTTGACTTGTTGCCTTTTGAAATCTGTTTTGGTAAAAGTGCCTTAATTCTACAGGTTTATCAGAAGAGCCTGTGCGGTTTTATTTCTAAGGCAGAGTACCTTTCTAGCAGCCATAAGAAAACCAGTTCAGAATTATTAAAAGGCAGAGATCTTCTAATCCATTATACATTTCTTTTTTACTATCAGACAGTCCCCATTATGGTCATTTTGTCATGACAGTGTAATGGACGTGAATCGCACAGTTGCATCTGCACCAATAAATGACAACATAGAGAAATCCTGAACGCTGTCTCCTCTCACTTGCACTTCTTCATCAGGGCCAGGGTGAGTCCCAGGAAACAATTACCAAGATCGTATTTCAGCTTGTTTGCCTTCAATGTTTATTAGCCACAGTTTGGAAACTACACACTTAGAAAAAAAGAAATACCATTGTCTTTCCCGCTCCAGGGTTTTTTTAAATAAAGCATTACTACTTAATTAATACATGAACTTAGTGTTCATGAAACAGCAGGTGCAGCCCTCTTTTTCCCACAGACAAAAATGAAAATTAAGCCCTTGCTCTAAAATGCTCAGTCTTGAGCATTAACTGCTCAAGGCACCTAAGTTAAGATATAAAAAAATAATTGAAAAAAAAAATAAATCAATCAGTGGAGTATAGTTTACTTATTCCCCATATAGCTCTTTCTTACATAAACACTCTTCAGAAAGGAGGTCTCAGCCCTGCAGACCTCTTGGAGAGGTGCTCCTGTTGGGGGTAAAGAGATATATGAAAATGGAGCTGATGGAAGGATGGCTGGTGATTGGAATTCCCACCATGCATGCCTGGCAGAGGATGGCGTGTGGGGGAAAAGGCTGGGCTGGTTGAACTCAGTGGAAGTTTGGACACCAACAGCAGTGAAACCAGGTTATTGCAACAGAAGCAGCTGCCTAAAGTTAGTGGTGCTTAAAATACATAAGGCTCTGATCCTGGAAAAATAAAAACCACCCTGACTGTATTTGCATGTATCCCCCTTCAATCATAAAACTAAGTCCCTGTAGACACAGTAGCTGATTGACACCCCTTTTTATAGCACCATGGGAGCCCAATGGCTGAAGAATTCATTGTAGTTTGCCAGTGGTTTGCACAAACTTTCAAAAAAGTAATGAGCTTCACTGGGTGCACACAGCAGTTTAAAGCTGTGTTTGCATAAACCAAGATGTAAATACACTATGTTCTGTCTGTGCTGGGACAGCTAAGGAGGAGATTGGCTGCTCTGCACAAAAAGATTGCCACTCAGGAGCGTTCAAATGCCTTAAAGATATTTGCAAAATACATCCAAAGCAGTGGCAGGTCTATCAGAATTAGGAGTAAGTTCAGTGAAAGGCTAAATTGTTCTTCATAAGTTCCCTGCTCATCTCCAGTGTGGTTCAACTCCAGAACGTGCAGAGCTCTATGGCCCTGATCAAGGAAGATATTATAATATTATGCATGTAAATAATCATTAAAGGTAAAAATACCATCTGCTTAAAAGTAAGCATGTTCTTAAGAACTTTGCTGGATAGAGGTCAAGCCCTAGAACCTAGTAAAGAAATAATGCTTTACAATAATGCCTCAGTCTTACGTTAATAATAATCTGAACAATTTTGTCTTAAAGATTTTTAAGCAAAGGTGAGAGTACATTTGTAAGGCACTTCTTAGAATAAGTCCTGGAATGTCAATATATAAGGTTTTCATATGCTTTACTCTAGAGAAGTCGATTGTAGTAAGTTTAGCCCAACTAAGTGAATTTGTTATATATATTAGCATACCTTTTTCATGACTTTCCCTCAAAATATACAAGGATAATACAATTAGTGGCACTTCTCTTTAATAATGCCCTGAAGGAAAGTGTGACTAGTTAACGGTGCATACACTAGAAATATATTTTTTAAACTAAAAGAAATAAAGCCCAGAGGAAGAAGCACACAACACGTCATGCCTGTAGAAGTAAAAAGCGTAGATCCCATCACTGCTTGCTTCTGTGTTTGTATAAGCCTTGTGTGCTGCCTGGTAAAGCCTCTACTGTTCAGATACACGCAGCTTCAACAGCTAGAAAACAAGTGTGCCAAGGCTACCCCAGGAAACATAGGTTCTGGTGGCTGCACATCATCTGACTGCAAGAAGGTAAGCACAGACCTAGAAGCAGACATTCTACCTGGAATATGTTTCAATCAAAAGCTATGAAAAATTAGCACTAGAGGTGTTTCAGATTCATCTTCACATCAAAAATTGTGGATTTTCACTGGGGTAGCTCTTAAAGTCAACCACGGATGACAGTTGGGTTAGAATTGAGTACCTGTCACTGGAGGAAAGAATGTCCCATCTGTGTAACAAGCAAAGCAAAACAAACTAATCTTTGAGTCTTCCTAAGGAAGTTAGTTATCAACCAGTTAGTGTTTCTAGGTCACCTACTGATAAATTTTATCTAGCTCTGTATTTTCATAGCACTAGACCAAATACTATTTGCAAAGACACTAATAAAGCATAACTTTAGAAGAGTCTCTCTTGATGATGATTGACAGGTGCCTTGGACAGAGGAGTGATGTAATGTGAGACATCAGTTACTCTTTGGTCTGAATAAAGGAACTCACAGAGACTTTCTGAGGTAGCCATAAATGAGGGAAAAAAAAACCCCACTGAAGTAAAAGCATAGCACCATGTTCCATAAAACCCCCGAGGTTTCCGAGCACCGGTCTCTCCCTCCTCTGCGTGCAGTCAAACTCTTGGACTTGACACGTGATTTCTGTAGAACTCTGGCCATCTTGATGCACCCATCAACCACACACAAAAGAGGTTTATGGATTTATCCTTCTTCACATCCGTGATGTCTAGTCTTAGGTAACAAAGACTGTTCATGTTACTGCATTTCTGTTACTACAAGTTCTTCATGCACACTTGGCAACGGCTGACCCGTGTTCGCAGCTGTCCTGCTTTCAGTGTTTCTGAGGGAGGAGCACTGACAAACTGCTGCGACTGTTCAACGGTGGTCAGCCAGAAGCTGTATTTGTTTGCAAAGTAATGGCACGTTCCCCTGGCACCGTTGCATTCAATGAATGGAGTGGCACGGAAATCCTCCAGGCAAGAGCCAGGTGAGACAAGGGACTGACCCCCACCTTCTGCACCAGCCGCAGTATGCTGCAAGAAAGATGTCAAATGAGTTCAAAGGAACAGAATGGAAGGTAAACAGGGGAGTCCTCTGGTTCCATTGTTAAAAGGAGTAAAACGGGCAACCAAAATTATTCCTTGGCAACATGTATCTGTCTTTTGAGTCAGGATGAGGGGTACAGAAGCACAGGAATGTACTCAGGCTGAATAAACAGGCCTGGTATAATGGAAAACCAGCTTTTCACTTGCAGGCTGGGAAAATTTGGAAGCCACAATGCTGACTTCATACTTACAACAATCTTGCACTAACAAGCTTCTAGGAGAGTGTAATGGAAAATGTTCTGCTTTTTCCGCTGAGAGAGAGGATTAAGACAATGCTGTAGCTTAATTAGCATTTCCACATTTAAAGGTCTGAAGTCCAAAGAGTATCTGTGGCAATACAGAACTCCTGTGTCAAAATGACTGCTGAACTTGAGCAGTACAGGTGAGGTGGGTTCCAGCTAAAAGGGATTTCAGAAAGCTCACAGCTGGCCAGCTGATAAAAAAAGAAATGCACGAGGACAAGAAACTACAGGGCTCTAGTTTCCTGTAAGCAACTTAGAGAATACGGTCTCAGACACCCAATGAAAGAGGAGATCTAGAGATGTTTAAAGCTGCTTTTGCATTAGCAGAAGTACCCTTACCATAAGGAAGGAGTATCCTATCCATAGGCTGCGCCAACCAAGGGGACACTGTGGGATGGTGATGTCCTGGCTGTGCACAGCCACAGCCTGGGAAGGTGCTTCACACACGGAGCAGCGACTGATGTACTGTGGGATCTGGACGCTGTCCACTGGCATCATGGGGATAGGAGCAGTGGTGGAGAGCCAGTAGGACTTGTCATTTCGGCTGGCATAGTAGCACACTTCATTGATGTTGCAGTAAATAAAAGGCATTGTGCTGAAGCGAGGCAAACATGAGCCAGCAAAACCTGAAACATTGGAGAAGTGGTCATACCAAGCATCTGCCAAATGCTCCAACTCATACAGAGCAGACATGAGCAGCAGAGGATGGCACAAGTGATGCTGCTCCCAGTGCAGATTCTGGCCAAGCAGACTCCCACCACCTCTACTACCAATGAAGACTGCTCACTTGAAATAGGATTTTGGCCTACACTGTTTATGTCTGAAATAATTTTATCAGCTCACCAAGATCCTGGTTGTGTGACTTCTCCTGTCCCTCCACGTACAACAAGCTGTAGCCGTCCCAGAGCTTACTCATTCCGACGGGACAAGGTGGGATTTGGTCTGACTGACTGTGCTTCACTAAAGTGTATCCAACACCCACGCTTCGACCAGGCATTCCCGGCAAACCAAGTGAGCCTGTCTTTCCAGCAACACCTAGAAGACAGAAGAGGAGTCACTATTACTAGTAGGCAGTGTGGACATCAGCTGGCTCTACACTTGATTTTGGCTGTGCTGTCATTGTGTTTATGTCAAGTCTTGTGAAACAAAGAGCCCAAGTTTTGATGGTTGTATTAATAACTAGACTTAGCAGTTCCAAAAGCAGTCATTTCACAGTAGCACCCACCCATGTTCTACCTCACTGGATTTTCTTTCTTTGCCCAACAAGTCTGGTACCAATGTACTAGCACATCTCACAGCACAATAGTTCTGAGGATCTCAAAGCACCAACCAAAGCCTAGTAAATTCATTTCTGCTACAGTGTGCTTCATGGTGATATTCCTTTGTCACAGAAAGGCCAGAAGTTGTACAACAACTCTGCATTCTGTGGCAGAACACAAACCTCTCTCTCACTGTGCCTTTTGTCTATTCCCCAACCCTCACAGCTGTGTTCCCTGTGAATACCGTTTTGCTCTTTTAGATCTTCAAGATGTCTCCCACATCCACAAAACATTAAAACCAAAAGATGTTCAGAACTGTACCTAGGGAAACACCAGCAGTGATAGACAACAATGACATGTGACATAATCTTCCTTACTGAAGATTAAACGTACTTCATGGCACATAAAAGACACAAGATCGTGTACATCCCCCGGTCTTCCTAAGGTAACTGGGTGTTGGGGAGGGTCTCTGCAGAACCTGTAGGCAAACAGAATTCTACCAATCGCTTCTTTCTGCTCTCTGCTCCCCAAATCATAAAATTACCTTCAAATCCCTGTGGTCCCGGAACACCTGAAGGTCCTGGATCTCCAACTATGCCAGGTGATCCAGGTAAGCCATCACGTCCTTTCAAACCAGATCTTCCTGGCAGACCTTTTGTACCTGAAAATAAATACAAGTATTGCTATCATTATTTCCTCATACCAATGCCTTCACTCCTGCAATCACATTCCAGAAGATAAATACGTCAACAGCCATGCTGAGAGCTCACTTTGACAGCTGTGGTTACAAACAACTCCAGACAGGGATTCCACATAATCTGACTGTCTGTTCAAGGATCAAGAGGCGTAGCTGAACATCAGACAAGGCTGCAAATGCAGCACCGAGATCTCAGAGATGCTACTGATACTATCAGTCTGAAACCACACTGGACCTAAGACTCAGGTTTCAATTTGATGGCTGTGGAAGTCTGTGAACTCTTCTCATCTCTTTCTTGCAAGATTGCTGCCACTGTGAAGACAAGAATCCTCAAGTATAATGGCCCAGCTCTTGTGAGCTGAAGAAAGCTGAGTTACCTTGCTGAAATTTCACATAAGACTTCACGTCACAACTTTTGGTCAATTTAATCCTTTTTTCAAACCAGAAAAATCTGCCTTGATGTTCAGCCTAAATATAAGGTAAAATCAGAGCCATTGTCTTGAACTAAATTCACCAGGAATAACCAAGATAACATCTAGAAGGAAGCACTGATGCCAAGTGACCTTCCCGCTCCAGAAGTTTTCATGCATAAAAGAGAATACTAACATTTAAAAATCATCTAAATGGCAGTGCTGAGTAGGAATAACGGGGACTTGCTGGGCCTAGGAGAGCCAACTGATGCAAGACTCAGCAAAGTTGCTTTGCCAAACAATATGAACCACAGTGGTGCAGGCTGAAGTTCCCAGCACTTCTCCAGGTACGGTAATTCATTGACAATTCAAGTAATTGTCAGCGATGAATCATTTTCATGACCACTCAACGTGCTAGTACCAAAGCTGGGATCGTTATCAGCTACATCACAGGCTGCTGAACCTCATTCTGAAAACCTAATTAAAAGGCACTATAAAAGTGCATGAACAGAATTTCTCAAATACATTTTAATAATAATGAAATGTGATATTTTTATGCATTTTGCTAGAATTATTTCCTTTATTAGATAATCCCGTAAAGCTTCCTAATGCATTTGAGAAAGTAGTGTTGTTCCTCTGGAAGGCTGGCATTGCAGTGGTCTGAGTGTACTTTTTACCTGGTTTTCCATCTGGGCCCTGAAATCCAGGATCTCCATCAAAGCCAGGGACACCATCAATTCCTGGCAGACCAGGTAAGCCTGCAGGGGCTGTGACTTCTTCTGGCTGGGGGGTTATACCTGGAGCCCCTTGTCGGCCAGGGAGACCTGCACAAGGTGTGAATGACAGTGTAAGTACCCCACAAAACCTGGCAGCTTTGATAGTAATACAGACGCAAAGGAGAAGAATGGTAAATCAAGACTGCCTTGTTACATCAGCGCTGGGTGTCTGGACAAACTGGGATGTCAAATTCTAATTTATTTAAATCTCTGAGAAACTAAGTGTCTCTCAAATAAGCCTATTAAGGTAGCTCTGAGATTTTCCCCAGCCCAAACCATGTGCCCTAAATGAAGTACAGTTTTTCACATCATCCAGCACTCACCTCGACGGCCCATTTCACCTTTCAGCCCAGGGTAACCAGGATCCCCCGGAGGTCCATCTTTACCTGGCATCCCCATAAGGCCAGGCTCCCCTCTTATACCTGCAAAGATACACAGCTGAAGACCTCTGGGGCTAAGCATTGAGTCCTGATTCTGACCCACAGCTGGTGGTTACACAGAGAAACACACTGATGGCAGCAATGACAACAGCAGCTCAGCTCCAAGATGGATGGGACCATGACCCTTAAGGAACTCTGTGCCCTTTCTGATGTCCAGAATAGCTGCAGAGCATCAAGACAGGAATTTCCACTGCTGCATAACTGCACTTTATTGAAAGTGTTCCCTTTGCTTATGTAACCCAGGGCAAGTGTTTGGGGAGTACACCTCTTTTCTGTTTGGAATCATCTCCATGAACAGCACAGAGGGATGGGGATCTGCCAGCCTACAAAGACAACACACAGCCCTTCACCTGGCAATGGTTCTCTGTCCTTTCCCAGCTTTTGAGCTGTGAGGTTTCTTTGAAACCTTGCTACAGGAGTTCTTGTTTGCAGCTGCCCTCTAGTCTCCTTTGGCAGAGATTAAAGAAAGAGCAACCTGTTCCCCACCTTAGCCGAGAACAAGATCTCTTATCTTCTACCACCCTCTTGGCCTCTTTCAGAGACCTAAATCTCCCACACTATGCCTCTGAGCATACATGATAGGTGGGAAGAAACAGCATCTCTGGTCTTTGCCTAGACAGCATGTGCAAGTGGACAGCCATCTCTGATGAGCACAGAACCATTGCATGTGGACATAGCCACTCAGAGGAAAACAAAAACCAAAACCAAAAAGACAAAAAGTCATCAGGCACTGAAGAGCACTTGGAGTTGGCCTCACTCTGCTGCTGAAAAGCAAAGACTTAGACAAGAAAACCAGCTGTGCTTAGACCCAAATGAGCATTTGTTTCAGTCACACAAAGCACATCTAGACCCTTTCAAGGCAAGATTACCTTTGAATCCAGATGCTCCAGGGAGTCCAATTGGACCAGGGGGTCCCACGTCACCCTTAATGCCTCGCAAGCCAAGTACACCAGGGAAACCTGGATTGCCTGTGTCACCTTGGTCAGAAGCTGGGCCAGGGGGCCCTCGTGGTCCTGCAGGACCTGGAAGACCTGAAGGTAACAGGGGTAATTAGCACAATCTGCTCCTGGGGCAAAGTATGCTGGGGATATTCCCAGCATGTCTTTCTAGAGGAGAGTCATTGTCTGTCTGGATTTCCAGGGGTGCCGTCTGAAGGAAAAGAACCAGAACCCACCCGCTTATATCCACTCAGGTCTGAAACTTGTGAATCCTTTAAACCACAGCAACTTAGCTTCAAATTCTGGGCCTGACGACTCTGACATTCCCTAGGAGAATGAGAGCAGTGGCTTCAAATCCTTGGCTGGGGAATGGCCTAGTCTCAGCCTCTCCAACAAGGCTGTGAGGTATTGAATGGGCACAAATCTTTCAAACTATGCTTGCTGTCGACCCTATGGCAAGTGCTTCTTACGTACTTCTCAGTAGCAACGAGGCTTTTCTGTCTCCCAGCTCATGTAGGCTCCTTCTAAACTTTACACAGAGCCTATGATTAGAGCAGTGGAAATCACAGTCCAGAATGGAGCTGGAGTCCAAATTCAGACATACTACACTGGACTTAAGTATCTACCTTAGTGCCTGAGTCTCTCTTCTGTACCACAATAGGTGAAATGAATATGGATAGAATGCTTTAATAACAGGTTAAATCAAATCAGGATTCAACAGCAGGAATTGAAAGCAGATCTCCTCCTCCTCAATCCTTGATCTATACCTCCAGCTATTCAAGTGACACTACTCATCTGAGTCATTTCTCCTCAGAGCTCTTCAAAGGAAGCACATAGAGAAACAGAAATCTCCTTAGCTAGTCCACCTTCCTTAAGAGGTCTGTCTCTTTTCATACCTGAACTCCCATCAGTTCCTGGATGGCCAGCATCCCCAGGTCTCCCACGTATATCAGAAGGGAGAGAAGCTCCAGGTGTTCCTGGCAAGCCAGGCAGTCCCACAGGACCAGGGGGTCCTAGAATAAGAAATACAAAGTGAGAGAGTGTACCCAAAGCTCTTTGTGATCTTCACAGACATGGAAAAAAGTAGTGGGTGAGTAGCATTTACACTGAGGACAAAAAAAGAGACATCTCATTACACAAGGGGAAAAACTACTATATTCTGTTCAGGAGAGGCACAGACACTGTAAGAACTGTGTAACCAGCTGTTTCCCAAATATATAGCCACATCATAGATCTAACATTTACCTGGCACAGTACTAACCACCTCTGTGGCTTCAGGAGTTCAATTTGGTAATTCTGCTGACCATGCAACCCATTAACCTGAGCCACAATACATCCCTGCTGGGGTCCCAGAGCATCAGTATTTACCCATGTCTCCTGATGAGCCTTTTGGTCCTGGGAATCCTAGAGGTCCTCTACCCAAGCCTGGAGAACCTTCTTCACCCTTTGGACCTGGGAGACCTGCAGGGCCTTTCAGTCCAGCTTCACTCAGACCTAATTAAACATGGTTAACAAAGATAAGAGTGTCTATTCAAATTGCCTAATAGCAGTGAAATTTATTACTCTTTCTGCTGTTTTCAGTAGAGCAACAGAAAGGGATCTGGTGCCTTGTGCTACTCTGGTTGTGCAGAATGAATTTAAACAATCTGCAAGATGCTAAGAGAGAAGCATATGACTGTGCTGGTCTTCCCACAAGCTCTTGCTCAAGGATGTGAACACAGCAATCCTGTGACAGGATTTGCCTGCCAGGCTGTATGCTTTGTCTCTCAAGAGGATGCAACATTGACCTAAGCTTCTGGTCTTTAAATAATCTAGTGGGCTTCGTGCTCCAACATGGAGATATCAGTTTGCACAGACTGCTGCAGAAGACAGATGGAGGCATGAGAGGTACAGTGGCTCCCAGGAAGAGCCAGCTAAGAGTAAATACTCTGGTAAGAGTAAATATTAAGCAGCTCTCACAGACAGGAAAATTGTGGAGGATCTGTATGCTTTCAATCAAGAGTGTTTTAAACAAAGAAAACACATGCATCATTTGAGTTGTACACGTCAAGATTGTCTATGTTCATGCATAAAATGTCTGGCACAAATTTTAAGAGCTGCTTTACAAGGTGACTGTAATTAAATAAGTCTCTTTGGAAAGGTCTTTGCCTCTTTACATTTAGCAAAACACTGTTTGCAAAACAGAATCACATTCCATTTCATGTGGTAAAAACTATGAAAAATCCAGCAAAAGCTTCCCAAAAGCAGAATCCAGAATCTAAGCAAAGAAAACAGCTTCTGATTTTACTGATGCCTTTCTTGAGCTCCACATAATGGAGAGCTATGGAAAGCAGTAAGGAAACATGCCATTGCTAAGCCCAACTCAAAGCAAGCATTTGATGCTGCCTTGCTAAAACCAAACATCCATTAGAAATGGAAGAGTTTTATGATTTCATTCATTCAACTTCCCAGCAGCAACAGAGTCGTTCAGGAATGCAAGGACAGCCATCACCAGAAAAGCCTCTTCACTCCGCAGGCTGCATCCTATTCTTGCTGGTGTTAAAGAAGAATTTGTTCATGCATGTTAAGTATCCTGAGCTTTTTCTTCAGGTTATAATTAAATTCAGAACCGGGTGAAGTAGGGGAATTTTTTGGGGAACGCTGTTCTCATGAGGGACCAGTGCATGCATTTCCCCAGTGATGACACTGATACTGCACTTTTCCTTTACCTGGTGTTCCAGGAGACCCTTTTGTGCCTGGCAAGCCATTCAGACCGTTTAGACCTGGAAATCCATGAAACCCTGAAGAGACAGTGGGAACACATAAGTGAGCAAATAGGCAAATAATCTAGTTAGGTAGAAATGTGTAAGATGTTTCATGGAGACTACAACACATAGGAGAAACCTGACACACAGCGAGTGGAACACAGTATGTAAAGTCTTCCTTCACACAGGCTCCCTTTATAGAAACTCATCCCACTGCTCTCATGCCCATCAGTGACCCAAATCAAGTGAGAGCTTTTCCCTTTCCAACCATTCCTCATTTCTAGCAGCTGCTGCCTGCACTGCCACTGCCAAGAAATGAGCTGATTTCCCACGCACAGCTGGCCCCCACATACGAGTGCTGCCTGTCTGCTGTGACACACTGGGCTGAAACACTGGTTTTCTTTCTGACCCAATTTTTTCCCCCATGTGCAGGCTCCAGATATACCTTTAGGTCCTGCTGCTCCACGAGATCCAGGGAATCCAACAGATCCTGGCTGCCCTGGAGGTCCTGGTGGTCCAGGGCTTCCTCTCAGCCCAGCATTTCCAGTGATTCCTAAAAACAAGCAGAGAAATGTTCCTATCTTACACCTCCAGGCTGGAACGGCTCACAGCTCCATCTTACAGCTTTTGTTCCTGCACTTAAGTCATAAGATGGGTGAATAAGCTACTAGTTAGATAAAGAAAAACCAGATCCACATCTCTCCTCACTGCCACCGCTAGCATAGCACTCATCAAGCTATTTATCTGATAGTTTTTTGTTTTTTTTCTTTCATCATAGCAATGACATTCTTCATCAATCACCAAGTGACACACTGGAACAGTTTGCAGACTGAATAGCTAATTAAATCATTTTTCAAATAAAATATTCCAATAACTACTTTCACTGTTCTTTAATCTTGATAACAATTTGAGAACCTACTTTTACATCACTACCCAAAGACACTTGTAGCCAGCCTTCTGTGTAGGTTTGGCCCTAGAGAGGGAAGAGATACAAGTGATGCAGTGGAGAATTTTAGAGCAGCCTTGCCCATACGCAGCTCCAAGGAAGCTGCTGCTGCTTGTACCTAACTGAGGTCTTCCCTGTTTGTTAAAGGAATTCCTTTAGATTTCCATTGTGCAGGATTTGTCAGCCTTCTTACTTAAGCCTTAGCTGAGACAGGCCAACCAGGGCTAAGGAAACAACAAGGTGAGGTTGTTCTGCAGTCACACCATGAACTGCAGAACTCAGATGCCTGGTCCGGTACCTGCTGGTCCTTCTGGGCCGAGATCTCCTGGGCCGCCTTTGAGTCCATTCACCCCAGTGTTTCCTGGGTAGCCTGGTTCACCCTTGAGTCCTTCTCTCCCTCTCTCTCCTGAAAGGATAAAAACAGAAAGCATGCTAAAGCACAAGTCAAACTGGAGGAAGGTGCGATGAGAATGAGAAACACATCATGATGAGGCTGCAGCATTTCTGTCTGCTTAGCCATGGTCTGGGTCCTGGACTGGACTACCTGGATGACAAATATCAGTGCAAGTTCACAAGTTCTTCCTCAAGAAGTGAAGTGGGACTGAGCATTAGATTTGGGCTGTTCTTGGACATGCTCATTATCATCCAGACTTATGCCCCTGGGGCAGACTCCTCAAATCTCACTTCCAAGAGAGGATTAAAGTATTTAAATTTATAGATTACAAAAGTACCCAAATTAGGCGATGCTATCTCGTTTAATCTCTAGTATTCTGCATTCTTCAAGTGAGCAACCAAGGGCTACTTTACCTGGGAACCCTGGGTCCCCTCGCTCTCCTTTTGCTCCAGCGATGCCAGGAATGCCAACAGATTCTCCATGGTCACCTGGAAGAGAAAGACAAAGTGGGGAAGCCATTCCCTAACTGCGTGTGGGGAGCAGTTTTTGGGGCTACTCAATAGCCTTGTTCCTAAAAATAAACCTTGCCTAGACTTTAAATCCCTGGAGCAAACAAAGAGTATAAATGATGTACCTGAGTTTGAAAATGCAAATCCATTCATGCAAATGCATGATAAGACAAACATTTATGGGTAATTCCACAACATCCTGCCCTTCACAGTTATAACACAAGTTGATGAGAGAGAAAGGTGCCTCTCATACTGTCCAACATAGTTCATACTGTGGCCAAACTTTCAAAGGATCATAAAGTCATTTAGGCATTTGGCTTGAGTCTGATTTCATCTGAATGAAGCCTCTTATCAGGGAACACGTACTTTGGAGAAGTCACTGGAGAGCAATGGACACTTCTAGAACACTACTCCTTCATTTTACTCATGAATATTAGTACTGGGTGTACTGAAGGACCATGTACACTCTGAAAGATTTCTTACCCTTTGGACCAGGGAGGCCAATAGGTCCTGGGAATCCAAGTGCTCCTGTGATACCATCTGAACCCTGAAAAAAACCCAAACAAAACAAACTAGCTTCTGCTTTTTATTCTTGCTGTTCTAAGTTTGGGTCACGTGGGATAACAGATTGCAAAGATGCAGGAGGAAATACTATCCAAAGTGTCATTGAACAGTATGAGCCAAACAAACAAAAAAAAAATCTTGAAGTTTTGTAAGTAAAAATCCTACCATTTTCTACTGCTTTGCTTCAGAAGTACCAATGAGAACACAGGATTTTCCTAAGAGCACTTGGAGAAGATGAAGATATTTAAGAAGGTATTTACCCTCTCTCCTGGCATTCCTGGAAATCCTACGATACCATGTGCACCCTTCTGTCCTGTCATCCCAAGCTGTCCAGGTGGCCCAGGGAAGCCTGGGTCACCATGAAGACCTCTCTCTTTGCTTGCTGACCCAGCTGGACCAGGGAGACCAGGCTGTCCACGGCTTCCTGGGATTCCTTTATCACCTGGGTTATAGAAGAGTGCCATTTCATTTTGTAATACAGACATTCAGCTCATTTGGGTCAATTGACCCAAAGCTGCCATTAAAGAGAAGGAAGGAATGGCATCAGCTCTGCAGAACAGAGCTTCAAAGGAAA
This sequence comes from Actenoides hombroni, assembly GCA_024336885.1. Lineage (NCBI taxonomy): Eukaryota > Metazoa > Chordata > Aves > Coraciiformes > Alcedinidae > Actenoides > Actenoides hombroni. The sequence continues at coordinate 1,196,721 of WUAM01000413.1, read as the reverse complement.
ACTGTTTTCTCAAAATTGAGAATTGCCATATGCAAATCTTGCTAGGATGTGAATGGCAGAACAGAAAATAGAGATCCTTCTGGTGCTGTCAAAAGGACAGACCATACTCCATTGGGAATAAGCACAGTTACTGAACAACTGATACTGGCAACTAATTACAATGTTGTGAAATACCTCTAGGTCCAGGGAATCCTGCAAGTCCAGCTAATCCAGGATCTCCTTTGTCTCCTTTGAATTGCAGTGCCTGTTCTGGAAGCCCAAGAACCGGAAGACCAGGTGGACCTACATCACCTCTGTCACCTGAAGAAATAAGAAGTCAGATTATTTTCTTGGAAAATAATCTAACAGAGAAAGGGTGTAACACTAGAAGCTGGCAGACAAAGCCAGAACTTCCATGTCTCCTGAGGTGAATTCATCAGTAAGTACTCAGCAGCTTTGGCAAACAGGCCAAAGTATTTCCCAAGGAAGAAAAGAACACAGTATTTGGAGGAAAACATTAAATACGCAGACATCTCAGAAGGACCTCCTAAGTCACTCTGCTGCACAGCCAGCAAAAGCCTTTCAGCTGTTTCTCACCTTTTTGACCTTGGAGTCCCACAACTCCAGGGCTCCCTTTTCCTCCAGCTGTGCCAGGAGTTCCTTTAAACCCATTCACCCCAGGGACACCAGGCAGGCCTGGCATGCCAGGGAAACCAAGCAGGCCAGAAGACCCTTTCTCGCCTGTATAAAAACGTTAAGAAATAGAAAGGAGAAATTAGTTTTCTCTGGTACAGTGCATACCCACCTAGCTGGTAGGTACAGGCAGCATGGGTCTGGCCAGTCACCCAAATCTGAGTAATAAAACATCACAACACAAGCACGGCCGCTTCTCTCATGGGTCTCTACTCATGTTACCTTCAACCAGCACTCTTCAGTCACCTTTGAGAGCCTGGTCCTGCTTCCACTGCAAGAGCAAATCCCAATCAGTTCCCAAGAGAGCAACAGGAAGTTACACAGCTTTACTGCTCTCTGCCTAAAGTAACACAGAGCTCTCCAAGTAACCAACTACTGTATTGGTGTGTAATCACCACACAGACAATTTTTATTTCCCATTTGGTTTGGGCTTCATTCTCTCCCTTCTATAAATTTCATTCACTGTTCCTCATCTCTTCCAATTTTCTTGTCTTTCTATTTTGATTTACACAATCCTTTGTCCATAAAGGCCCAAGTCCTTTAAGGTAGATCTTCTGACCATGATATGACAATTACATCCAGCATTTGTAATTCATAACTCAGCAGCAAAACAAATGCATTCCAACACTAGTTGGGAATTCATTCTCTTCTGATAACTTGGGCTTAAAATTGGTATTAACAAGGAGTTTGGTTTTTTGTTTCTGTGTTGTGGGGGTTTTTTTTTGTGTGTAGGCACAGTGATCTCAGACTATTCCTCTAATGGAACACATACCTTTTGGCCCAGAGAAACCTGGACGTCCATCTTGACCAAAAGGCCCAGGTGGCCCTAAGAATCCTCTTTCCCCAGGAGATCCTGGAGTACCATCAAGTCCTGGGAAGCCTTTCATACCAGCAGGGCCCTGTGGACCTACATCCCCAGTCAAGCCTTTGGCTCCAGGAAGTCCTGAATCAATACAAGAAAGAACTCAACAGATTATGTCAGACAAATACTAGGACCATTTCTGGACAGCTTCCCAAACTCTTTAAACACAGCATTGTTTTCAATACGACAAATGGACCTTACGGCACATGCAGCCTACTAGAAAGCATAAAGCTTAGAATTGCAAAAGCATTAGTCATCTAACAATAAAATACCTATGAAGAGGGTTACTGCCTACGTCACTACACAACTGGCAAGAGTGAAACCCCTTATGATGTATCCATTTTTGTCTCCTTTACCAGACACTAAACTGTAGTGCATCAGTCTTACCTTTATCATCAAGGCAGCCAAACCAGAATGGGCAGCAACATTAATGCCAGCTTCTGCTACCTACCCCATCCTCTGGGTGAACCAGAGATCAATTAGAGAGGCTTTTTTTACAAGTTTCTTTTCCACCTAGGCAGTTAAAATGTTACTTCTCACGAGAAAATTGCTCACTAAGGGAACAAGCTTCTGATTGTGCTGTCACAAAACCAACATCATGTACGTCGTTTTGCCTCTAAATGTTTCAGAATGTTTCTAGCTGAAGCTTTGTCATGGTTTGAAGTTTTAAATAAAGGCTCAAACCACTGAAATCAGAATGCTCAGATCCAAAGAGAGGAAGAGGCGGAAAAATCAGATGGCTTCTGAAAAATGGCATTTGCAGCAGTAGCACCCAATATACAAGCTTTGTTGTCCTCAGGGCTTAAACGCTTTAAGCTACAACCCAGGATTTTTTTTAAAGCAGAAGATGAAATGGCTGCTTTATTTAAGAAGGCAAAAGAAAACACACACACTTAAAATTTGTACATTTCCTTAGAAGCTTCAGGCTTTGTTACTGTCTGAGCATTCTCACTACAACGGTTCTTTGCCTTCTGGTTTATTAGCAATAATAAGGGGTATCACCTATAGTCAATGCAATTCTTGTAGCATTAAAAGCTAGGTTGTTAGTCCATGGGCTTTTATGCTACACTGCATTTTCTCACCTTGACAGCCTATGTGAAGAACCCATAACCAAACAGTGTGACATCAGAAATGGAGAGTTGATGATAAATGGAATAGAAACATGGTGAAGGAAAAAACAGACAAAATATGTAAACGGAAAGAACAAGGCTACCAAAGAAATTAATGATTCAGAGAGACTACAGCTGCAAAAAACCTCATGGTTTGGAGCTTATCATCCTAGCAATGGGAGGTTTTTAAGAATAGTTGAGGCACACAGTCCAAAAATATAAAATAATAGAGAGGCAAAAGAAATGTTAACATCAAAATAATAAATTTTTAAAAACCCTTAAAAATCTATGATTTTCATCTCAAATGACATTACTGCTTTCATTCATTTCTTGTCACTGTGCTCCAGCATTGTCAGTCTGCATGTCAGAACAGATGAGTTATGTCACAGCCCATTCTAACTCTTAGGTCCCTCTTTGCTGGGTTCTCAAGTCCTGCATATACTGTTATCATGAAACACTTTAGTCAGTGCAGCTTGAGAGATACCGCTCTACACAAATGGTGGGGTTTTCCTTCCCCTTAAAGTGAAGGGAAACAAATTTCTCTTCTACCCCAGTAAAGAGAAAAACAGAGAAGATTTAGGTGCTTGTTCTAAGAAAGCCAACAATCTTTCAATCTATCAAAGTCACATTTCAAGCAATCTCATATATTAGAAATTAATCGTCATGAAAATGGGAAATGAAGATTAGTCAATGACACAGCCAGCATGTAAGACCAGAGATGTTAAAAATATCAAGACATTTAAGATGCTCTCTCCTATCTTTTTTGCTCTATTTCTTACAGCTTTAAGGCACCCATTTCTAGGAAGAAGTGGTCCAACAGTCAGGAAGCAACAGGCTCAAATTCTGCACTCTCTTAGCCCTAACCAGTGAATGCCAAATCTCTCCCACACTTCCTCAACATTGCAGCATTCAGCTTTGATATTGTCTTCATGTGAAGACATTACATACCTGGTGCTCCTGAAAGGCCAACTGACCCCAAGGGTCCTGGTTTTCCCTTAATGCCAAAAGGACCTCCAGGACCAGGAGGTCCCCGCAGTCCAGGGACACCCGAATATCCTGGATGACCCTGTTCTCCTTTAATACCTAGGAGGCCTGGTCTTCCATCTAACCCTGGGAACAGAGAGGTGGGAGGTTACACAACAAATAAAACAAAATTAACACCTTTCATTATAAAGTGAGTTCTAATAATAGCCTTTGAGTTGCATTAGATTCTAAGAGAAAAATGGAAAATAGCCACCTGTGAGCAGCTTAGAGAACTGCTAACACAGTATCTTAAAGAGACTAGAAAAAGAAAAGGTTTTTGAAAGAGAAACAGTTTGCTATTCCCAGATATGAGCAGTACCAGTGCTTACCTTTTGGTCCTGGAAATCCAAGATCACCTGTAAGTCCTTTATCACCTGGGAGTCCAGGTTGGCCACGCTCTCCCAGGGCTCCACTCTCAGCACCAAATACATCTCCAGGAGCTCCTTTCAGTCCAGCTAAGCCTGAAGCACCCATTTTCCCAGGTAAACCATCTGTTCCATCCAGTCCTGGAAGCCCTTGTGATCCTTGCTCTCCTCGAGGCCCAGGGAAGCCTTAAAGAGAAAACCAGTAAATGTCACTTAGCAGAAGTACAGAATATCTGCTTCCAATAACATCTCTAACAAAATCAACATGTTCAAAATTTCCATGCAGGAAAAAGTTGTTTGGAAATTGGATGAATGTTTCATTACTGAATTATAAACAATAATTGGTGACAGGAAGTGACAACACTGTTTTAAACAGTTAAAATACTCTTTCATACTATTCTTTTTTTTTAAAGAAAAACAAACAAACAAAAAAGACAAGAAAAGACTACTTTAGGAGTATCTGGGAGCTGCAGCTAGTTGTAGCTTTACAAGCTTGGTTTCACTAGATGGCAGATTAGGCAAAAAGGACAAAACAAGGAGGAAGATGGACATTTCATGCTGCAGACCAGCAGTATCTCACTAGTGCTATCAACCACAAAAGCTGCAAAGATATTCTATTCATCACACCTTTCTCATTCTGTCCTCTATGTCAGACAACTTCTGGCACTGTGGGTCAGAAGACACTTCGTACAAGGAGGACTGGAAAGTACTTTCCCTGTACCAAGCAGACACTAAACTGCACTGCTGTATGGATGTGTCACACTGCTCAGGGGTTATGCCAACCACTTGCTTGCAGAGATAGCATTTGGAAGGAGCACGATGGAGCTTCTCCATGGAGCATTATGAATGTACCAGGCAGAAAAGTGAACTAGAAGGTTGGACAAATCCCTTGATCAAATATTGTAGACTTTAATCAGACAATAAAAAAATGTCCTGTAACTTCCCTCTTACCAGGTTCTCCTTGCAAGCCCATTATTCCTGGAAATCCTGGTTGCCCTTTTGACCCATGTAATCCAGGCTGGCCTGGAATGCCGGGAAAGCCTTTGCTGCCTTTGGGACCTAAGGGTAAAAATATATTAATAAATAATATTAATGAATGAATAGTGGAAGATAAAAATGAGAAAACAGGATCAGATCTTTTCTGCAAAGCTAGTGCTGAAAACATTCACCGGATACACAGTTTAAGCTAAATAACATCTCCAAGTTATGGCTGTATGAGCAGCTACATAAACACAGAAGGAGAGGGTTTGTGTTCAGACGTGACTTGAAAGGGAAAAAATGGTGCAGTTTTTATGGAATAACTGCCACTCGGAGGAGATTAGTTAGCAGGTATTATCTTCCTTGAGGAATAGGTGCTTCTTGGTAGTCAGTCAGTGCATTACAATCAGCTTGTCTCCCTACCTGGTAATCCTGGAAAGCCGGGAGTCCCTGGGGGCCCATATGCTCCAGGAACTACGCAAGGCAAGGTGATACCTACAGCAAAGAAACACTGATTTTGCACACAGCCCCCTTCAGAAGAGGAACATTTAGTATATAGATGAGGACATATCATAAGTGGCTATGAGTGAACTTATGTACATCAAACACTGATGACATCTCAAATATGTGATGTTAAATCAAAGGCATTTGAGGCCTGGGGATTGTCTAATCTCATCCCTACTACTGACTTACAGCATGACCAGTAAAAGGTAGCAACTACTGCTGTGAGCTACTTGTACCATGATGTCCATGGCTTCCACTGGTCATCCCTATGGGACCACATGGCTTAAAAGTTTATTAGCAGCAAAGAAGACTCATCAATTGCAAAGTTCTTTGACTGATTTCCACCTCTGAAAAAAAAGTCTCTGTTTGTACTAGCAATCCCTCTTCAGCAGAATGAAATTTCTGTGGTATTATCAGTCACCAGCATATCAGATTTACCTAAAAAATCTCTAACACTTCCAACATTCCTACTTGTAGGTCACTGACAATTTGAAGTCACAGAAGTCATTTGAAGTCACAAACACAGAAAAGATTATTGCAAAACCAATTCAAGACTTTCCAACTTCAGAAATGACTCTAGTTATTTTAAGAGAAGTCTGTAGAACTGGCTCTTATGCTGTTACAGCTGGCTTAGCATTAAAAGTATCATACACATACTTCCTAGAAGTGAACATTTAAAGGACATTAAAAGCTATTTAAAAAGCTATTTAATCAGAGAGACTACCTACAAAAGATGACTACTAAAGCAAATCTGGGGAAGAGAGGTGGGTTTTTTCATTACTCTGAATGCTTTTATACGCACAGAGAAAACAGCTGCCTCACTGCACTATTGCACAACGTGCTAATTCAACTACGAGGCCAATTAAGGATTAGAGAATCAGGTATCACAGACACATTGTTTCTCATTTCCATACAACCCTCTTTGCAGGATCCTTCTATTCAAGCTCTGTTCTCAGACTGACAAGTCAAATTTATCCATCAGTCATTCCACAGAAGTCCAAATTTGATTGCTTTCAGTCCTGAGGAAGTAATCTGGTCTAAATCAGGCAACACTGGAAGTATTTCTTCCAGCACAGCAACACAAGACGTTTTTTTTGTTATTGTTCAGAAAGGATTAACATTTTCAGATGACTACCAAATTTTATTAACAAAACACCCTGAGTCAAACTATTTCCCAGATAAATCCAACCAGATCAGTGGACTCCTGTATGGATCATAAATATGTCTCTTTGCTTCCAACATTGACTGTGGGAATAGAGGCCTCAAAATGACATAGGTCAGGACAAAACCTCAAAAAGTAATACCTGAATTATTACCTGAATTATTGTTCAATACCTGAACAATGGCTATTTCACATGAGGATAACTGAAAAACAAATAGGACTGTTTCCTTGTGTGTTTTGCAAAATGATGTAAGCAAGGCTTAGTGTAAAAACTATATAATCAAAACGAAGCGTTCTCCAGCTACTTAATACCCTACATTATCAGAGTTTACACAATAATACCTCAGTATCAAGGAAATTAAACAATTATGAAACCATCATGTTAGTCATAAAAGCAAAATACAGGCAATTCCAACATTTTTGATTAATACCAGGTAAAAGCAGTATAGCTTTATAAAAAATACTAAGTTAAGACTTTTCCAAAGCAAGACTGTTTCACTCTGGTTTTCTGCACATGGCCTGAACTCGAGCAAAATTTCTCAGTGATGCCTTTGACTTGGTAACTTGAGTAGGTCAGTCTCTTTTTAAACATCTTTCCTCATTTTCACGATACGGCCTTTCAATCTGGGCAGTGTAAGAAATAATTATTTCTTCTACCCACACACATTTCTTTAATATTAGATGAAATTTACGACATCAAAGGGTCTTTTAACGTATGCAAATTATTTCCCTGTGTGGAGGGAATGATGCATTCACAAGTTTTCTTACACATCTCTATGGAGGTGCAAACTGAACTGGCTAATGACTTATTCACACTTTCCCACATGTTTTAACTATAGATACTCTTCTACAAAGGACCATTCACTGTTAGCAAAGCTTTGATGTCGTGTTCATAATAAGCTGGCTTCTGATGTGCTCCGCAGAGTTCACATCATGCACAGAGCATTTTACTTTTACTTACCTTACAATGCAATTTTAATTTAGTGGATTCTGTGAGAGACAATTTACCAAACAAAGATGTAAGCATTCATAGCTATGAATTAGTAAAGCTTTTAGCATTTAGCATGTGACTTGAATTGGAAAAAAAGCTTATGCAGCCAGTTCTGGGGGGACATTAATGCTAGCTGTCTCCTCACCCTGTAACAACCACCCAGCGTGACACTGATGTGAGGTAACATGCCATCTGGCCTGGCTGTGCAACCTGCCCACTGCTGTTCTGGCCTAGCTCTCACCTCCCCCCCAACTCCTCATACTGCAGGGGTCTTACCACCAAGGTTTTTGAACTCAGAGCAGTTTATTAGTCCAGAAATCTATGCAACAGTATTATGCCCACAAATATATTACTGATTCTGCATTATTGATAATGACAGAATTATGAACCTAGAAGCCCAAGTACACATAAAATGGAAAATACACTGAAAATCAGCAGCAGTAAAGAAAAATACTCTTTATCTTAAATTATATTTAAGTGGATGACATGGAATCAAGACATTGGGACTAGTTCTCTGCAGCCATTTTTAAATGAAAACATTTCCAATAAACATTTAGACATCTGACTTTCCATGTAACTCACTTTGAACTTTGGGAACGAACATAAAACATCGTACACAAAACCTGTATTTACTGACTTTATCACTTGTCATTATGTTATGCTTTAGGTACTCAGACATACTGACTGAGCCAAACTGTAGTACCTCAGGAAGTAAACAGCCCAGAACTGGTTGCACCAGTCATAACTGAACTCCCTACTTGACTGTCCTGACAATGTCTCATGCATTAACTCCTGCTCATACATACAATGTACTACAGTTTCTTCTTTTAAAAAAAACTCAAGAGCCCTTCTTATTTCAATAATAGTAATAGCTCTGCAAACTGATTCAGAAGTCTCAAATAGCTGTTAGTTACTATTTTTACCTGGACACTGAAGGAGGATGTGCTTTTTAAAAACCTCATTTTATCAATCTTCCTAACTATCTTGGGTGTAAAAGGGTTCTCCAGCAATAGTCAGTGAGTAGCTCCATCCAACACTCTTAGTATTTGAGTACTATTTGAGTATTTGTTGATTAGTATCTGTGTCCTCCTGAGTATGATAACTTGAGAAAACTGTGACTGCTGCGTGAGGTCTGGTGAGCCCACAAACCAGTTTCAACTAACTTAAAGAACAATCTTTAATCTAATGGAATCTTCTGGCCTGGTTAAAAGCAGAGCAATAAGTTGAGTGCCATTTGACTGACAGCAGCTTTGCACCTTTTCAAAGTAAGAGCAAACCCAGTAACACCTACCTGGAGGGCCTGGAAGACCTGCTTGCCCTGGAAACCCATCCATTCCTGGGTCACCTGGTGGTCCACGAACTCCACTAGGACCTGGATATCCAACGCCAGGAGAACCAGTTTCTCCACGATGGCCCTTGGAGCCCGGTAATCCTGGCAGTCCTTTTTCACCTGGGAAACCTAGCCCACCATCACCCTGTGCACAGCAAAGACAGTTACAGCTGAAAATCAGAGATAAAGAAGAATATACACCACTGTCCTGTTAACAAATGAATGAGAGTTTGGTCGGTTCTATGCAAGGTTCAGACAGGACTGGGAAGGTACATGGAAACCATTGTAAATTAACCATCATTATTTCAAAATGCAGGAAAACTCACTGACTATTAAAAATAAAATTTTATTTTGTAGATGTCAAAATGCAAATATTACATATTCTGAAAGATATTTACTTTCTTTTTAATTAAAAATATTATGGTATTTTTCTATTCAAAGATCTGACTCATAATTGTGCTGATACTGGCTTTTATCTTTCAGGACATAACATAAACCAGCATTTAGGGTGCAACCCAGTACTGAAAGTTTATCTTTGACTGGGTAGCCAGGACATAATGAGTACCAATTATTAATCCTGACTAAGACAAATTTGTGCTCAGGGACTGTGAGTTTTTATGTATCTGGAGACTTACCACGGGGCTAATCAGGACCAGTAACCTGGGCCTTTCTATTGTCTCTGCTTCTTATTCCAGTTCTGAAGCACTGCTGCTAGACTAGTCTGAACTTACTGGAAGGCCTGGTGGGCCTGGCAAGCCTGGAAGTCCATCTCTGCCAGGGGTTCCTGGGATGCCTGAAGGTCCTCTGGGTGCTGTTGCACCACGGTCCCCACGAGCACCTTTGCCTGTTCCATAGGATGAGTCCCCTTTTTCTCCCTTCAGGCCTGGAAGACCTTGCTGACCAGCCAAAGCCTAGTGACCAAAAGATAAAAAACCCCAGCAATATGAATGTGCAGTGAAGAGGCTTTGCTTCTTACAAATATCCTGTGAGGACGGGACACAATGACTGGAGTTAAAAAGAATCTCCAAAGGGTTTCCTACTGTATACATTACATTTAGAAACAAACAAACCAACCAAAAACATCTGAATATTTTGAAAAGTTGCAATCAGGTCACTACAGCTTTACAGTGGCAAGCCAAACCCTGCTACCTAGCAATATAGTGACAGCAATCTCGGGTGGCATCTGGGAACATGACATCAATCATGATACAGCAGAACACAAGTACTGAATCTTGTTCCCCATTACATTTACTGACACTGATGAAGATTCTCTGAAGACAAAAGACTGGTATCTTTATGGGCCACGAATTTCAAAAATACTGCCAATGAGCAATGCTCAGCACTTTAGAAAATCCTGTTTGTTATGGTTACTGTTTCACAAAAAACCACAGCTCAACTCTCACTACTGTATTGAGGATACAGCAGTGGAGAAGGAGACTGCCTTTATAGCACAGTTTTTATAGCTATGAGCAATGATAAGGAAAGATCTCGTTTGATTTCTCAGGTCTTCTCCCCATGCAGATGGATATCCACTTCCCCAGCCAGCCCTCACTTTGGAAGAGCCCTGTGTCTAACCCATGCATGCCTATGGCCAAGAAGCTCTGGAATGAGTAACTGTTACTGGTTTTCTCCTGACTGCTAAACATGCAGTTCTCAGAACATAAAAAACATTTTTTCATCCATTTTCAAGAGATGATAATTTCTTTACTTTCAGCTTCTTTTTGCAGATGAGTTCCTGGGTTATTTTTTGTTCTGTTTTTTAAATAAAAAAGTAGAAGAAATTATGAAAAAACCCAGACCAAACATGTTCAGCTTTCACTACAATCAACACCAACAACTGCAAATAGGAAATATTTTTTTTCATGACAACCAACATAAACTCTTCTGCCTTACCGGCGGGCCTCGCAGTCCTGGTGCACCCACAGTGCCTGGGTCTCCACCAATGCCCTTAGTCCCAGGCACACCAGGGCTTCCTGATGGACCTGGTGGGCCCGAGATGCCTTTTACACCAGCTCTTGTAACTCCTCCATCACAAGCACAATCACCTGCCTCTCCTGGAAAATACATCAACACTCCAAACTCAGTTTCATTTCGATAAAGACCTTTTTCAGTTGCAAGAGGTTCAGTTAGGACAAAGCCAGTATATGATCTGATTTTTGTGCCCTCTCTGCTCAGGTGATGAGTGTCAAGCAAGTGGAGCTCATGTTTTGTCCAGGTTAACTTCCTGTGCAATGCCCATCACCAAATTACTACGTGCAGCATGAACCTCAGCACTTCCTGACCTCTTTCCAAAAGTTTAGACTCTCCTAAACACGTGTTTTGAGGAAAGTTTTAGGACAGAAGCCTTGTGGGTTTTTTTTAAAGAGAGTTACATGTCAGAGAAAACAAATCCATACTCCCGCATACAGTAGGTTACAATAACCCTCAGCTGCATATCTTCATATTTCCCCAAATCATAACTGGCCATGGATCCAAACAATCACAAAGCACAGTGATGTCTGCATCATCATGGCTTTCACCACGGGTTCTGTCATGCACTAAGACCCAAATTCTCACCATTTTTAGCACAGAGAAAAATAAGTTTCTCTGTCATTGCCAGACTATATTGCAAAAAGCAGTGAACAAGATTTTATTTCTAAGTCTCATTGACTTTAAAGTGTAACTTACTTTGCTAATTTTGTGGGTATGAGATGTTTATCTGCTTACTTCCCCAAGCAGAGTAGGAAGTAGGAAATAGGATTTTCTTAGCTGTACTGGGCACAACTCTTTCTAAACTGTAAAGGCTATTGGCTCCTTTAATTTATCTCAACCTCCTATGATTTCTCAAAGGTACTTCCACCTCAGCCCTTAGGATATTAACCATGTGTAAATACCTTCCAGAGGTCCCATGACTGTTAAAAGGCTGTCCCAAAGAGTCAATTACCTTTGTATCCCTTTGGACCCAAAGTTCCTGGCAGCCCCCTTTGTCCAGGCTCCCCTGGGGGCCCAGCCCTTCCATCTAGAATCGTGCCTGGGCGGAATGAAGGTCCTGTGTGCAGAAAAGAAGGCAAGCAAAAACCATGAGAAGGCTCAATTTTCCAGCTCGTTACTTACTTACAATATCAGTTATGCTACTGATAGAAATGGTGCCAGATCAAACTGCATTCATGGAGGTTGCACAAGGAGATAGAATTTGGTTGGTATGATGGGCTGCAGTCCTCTACCATATGTTTGCTTCTAGCTTCTCACATAGAAAAGCAACAGCTCTCACAATGTGGTTGCAATAGAGTTTCATTCTTCTACTGCTCTGTCATTGCACTTTTCCAAAGACTTAATGATTGTCCAAAGAACTACCCAAACTGTGAAAAGGTTGTATAACAAATTGCAAATGACTTAGTTCATGGTAGATGTGTCTTTAGAGCTCTGGGAGAAGCTGAGACTCATACAGATAGAAGTTGAAGTGAGAAATCAATGTATTGGTGATTGTGATGACTGGCTGCTGCCCTTTCAGTTGGCACAGAAGCTGCCATATATGAGCAGTGTCTCTGCTGCTGCTTGCATGGTAGAGTCATCCCCAAGACTACCCGCCTTATTCAGAGCTCCTTAAATTCTGATTAAGTTGCTGCAGCTCAGGAAAGAGACTAAATGGCAAAAAGGTTAAGGGGACTTTCCCTGGCCCTCACTTTATTACTGCAGGATTATTTTCTACATATCTCTATATGCTGAATAGAATGAAACATGAGCCGACAAAAACAGCAGTGGAAAGTGATCTAACATAATCTAAAACTACTGTGTCTGAAAACCCTTCCCCTCAGTGACAACAGTAAGACGGAGTGCTGACCAGCACCCGTCTGATGTTCCATGGAAGTAAACTGCAGCCATCAGCTGAAAACAGCTACAAGAGCTTTACAGACTCTGCAGAAAAATGAGCTGGCTTTGACTAGCAAACAGTTATTGTTAAGAGAGCACTTATTTCTTCTTCACAGGAAATAATTTCATCAGTCCGTGCTCATTGGTCCATCACTGGAGTGTGCCCTGGTTTGGAAGATTGGCTCTCAAAAATAAAACAAGCTGTTTGAACTCAGTTTATGGCAGAATGGCAAAACACAAGTTTTGTGTAAAATTAACCCTTTTCACGTAATACAAATTTCTGAGTAAAACAAAACAATGAATAATGAATCCAATTCAGGAAGCCATACAAATGAACATGTAAAAATAAAACCACATTTCCTTAGGTTTGAAAACTGCCTCTTCAGGCATCCTATATGACTCCTGGTACTCAAAATACCTACTCACCAGACTAGACATTTACCCCAGGTGATCATAAGGTCATGGTCTAGCCTCTACCTAAGCCAGTAGGAGACTAGCCTAGAACTTCAAAGTCCTCTATGTTGTAAATTGTGTCTACACAACCTCGTGCTTCAGTCTCAGGCTACCACTCTAACAATAATTAGCTGTATTTTCTTACTTCAGAGGGGTGGCTGCTGATAAATACATTTAAGGTTGTGAGTTACAATCACAAAGGTGTCAAACAAACATTGAAGATATTCAGATGAATAATCCTCACTGGTAAGGAAATACATGTAAATGATTATTTGTCTTGTTTCACTCTAAATCCAATACAAAATAGATGTGGAAAATATACATACGTGGGGACCCAGGCAATCCTGGTGCTCCTGGCAGACCCGGTAAACCACTTCTGCCAGGAGTGCCTGGTAGTCCAACCGTTGCTCTTCCTGGTTCTCCCACTTCACCTTTCACACCTGGAATACCCGGAGACCCTCCAGGGCCCATCCCATCTAGACAACAAATGACACAATGAGCAGCTCTCCAGCAGCAAACACATTCTAGTACTTTTAATGTTATGAAAATTACCATTGTGCCCTGAACTGCAACCACATTAGCACAGAACAATTTGTAATTGCAGGCAAAGGAAAACTTACTGAGCAGAGGCACCAACTGTCTCCCATTTACACACTCCTTTGGTCATGCAAAAAACTTCACAGGGCTGCATTTAAGTGCCACTGACCAGCTAGATAATAAACCATGTAAGATCACTGTTTATTTATTTTCTCATTTCCTTTGAGTCAGATAATTTCCTTAGTAGTCCCTAGTCTCTAGCTCAAAGCAGACCAGGACTTCACAAATGACATTCATGTGAAACAGAAACTTTCAAATAAGATCTTTGATGGGACAAATGGGTTCCACTTACATTGGGTTTATCTAGCCAATTTGTTAGCCCTCTATTGCAAATATGGAAAGTCATTAAAAAATATAATTTAAAAAAAAATCTGCTATTATTTAAAAATAGGAAAGGTTCAAATCAAAAATCAAATGTTGGAAGGGACCTCGAAAGATCAACTAGTCCAACCCCCCTGCCAGAGCAGGACCACCTAGAGCAGGTCACATAGGAACACATCCTTGTGGGTTTGAAATGTCTCCAGAGAAGGAGACTCCACAGCCTCTCTGGACAGCCTGTTCCAGTGCTCTGTGACCCTCACAGTGAGAAGGTTTTTCCTTATGTTTCTGAGGAACCCCTTATGCTCCAGCTTTCACCCACTGCCCCTTGTCCTATCATTGGACATAACAGAGAAGAGCCTGGCTCCATCCTCCTGACTCTCACCCTTTACCTATTTATAAACATTAATGAGGTCACCCCTCAGTCTCCTCTTCTCCAAGCCACAGAGACCCAGCTCCTGCAGCCTTTCATCACAAGGGAGATGTTCCACTCCCTTCATCATCTTTGTGGCTCTGTGCTGGACTCTTTCAAGCAGTTCCCTGTCCTTCTTGAACTGAGGGGGCCAGAACTGAACACAATACTCCAGATGAGGTGTCACCAGGGCAGAGTAGAGGGGAAGGAGAACTTCTCTCCACCAACTACACCCCAGGATGCCATTGGCCTTCTTGGCCACAAGGGTGCATTGCTGGCTCATGGTCATCCTGCTGCCCACACTGCTACACCAAATATTCACACCTGCAGGCTCAGATGGGATGTAATTGTGGGACTAATTCTGCTCCTATCCAAGTCAGCATACTTTTTTTCCCTGTGTGTCATGCCAGTCTCCTATATCTCATACAGCAGTCTGCAAATCAGGCAGCTGAAGGAGCAGGGAGAGGTTTCCTCCAATACCTTCACCATCTCCAGGCCCCTATTCAGTGTCTTCTCAGTAATGAACACAGGAAACAGCCTGCTAAGGGCACTGTGAGCAGCTGCTTTACCTCTCTCCAGGCCTGGAAATCCTGGAGCTCCTGGAAGGCCTGGTAAACCACCGATCCCTTCTTCTCCTGGAGGACCAGGTATTCCTGGATTTCCAGGGTCACCTGGAGCACCTATCAGACAAATACAGAAAATCAAGGAGGAAAACCTCATGAGAACTTCTGCAGAAAGACTCTGTTCAGTCAACTACCCTGGTGGCCACTGATCTCATTGGCTGCAAAGGTCACAAAGCCGTGAGCAGTAAGCCTGCTAGGCAAAGGTAACAATAATGGGAAGAACTGCTCCTGACCTCTTCCAAGTTCTTTCAGACTTGACTTCATGTGAAGGAGGAAGAATAAGAGTGATGATACAATTTGTCCCCTTACCATTATTGCTTCAGAGATAGTTCCCATTCAGGGTCATTTAGCTGTGGTGTTAATTAAGCTCATTTTCTCAACAATACTCTTATCACATTGAATGACAAATAATGTCAGAATGACATTCAGAGCACTCATTTGCAAGTAATGCAAGGAAGCCATTTTTCCTTGGTACACTGAAGAAAGACACAGGTAGGCAGACACACAGCACTTCCCCATGCTCACACAGCCAGCCCTCCAGGCACTGAATTTCATTCTGCCTTGGAATATATTGTAAACTCTGAAGTTATATACATGGGACCAAATGTATCTCTATGTCAACAATACAGAAAGTAAAGAAAAAAGAACAAGGGATGGGGTTAGACCCAATACACAATGTGGAAAAGTGGTAAAACTTTTAAGTTTTAAATAAACTTTTAAGTTTTAAGTAAAACTTTTAAGTAAGAGGGAAAGTTGGATCAGGAAAAGTGCTTTTGATGAGTTCCAAAATAAAATGGAAACGTACCTGAAATGACTACACCCTCTCTGTCAATAACAATAGGAGGGCCAGGAGGACCAATGTCACCTAATTCACCCTGTAGAAGAAAACAAATTCACACCCCAGTCAGATGGGTGATGGGGAGGAGGACTGCCTGTCAGGAAGGTCTGACTGTTGACCAGTTTGCCATCCTATTTATAATATAAACACCATGTGGTGAGCCAAGGCAGTGCACACTTGGTTGTTTCTTCCAGTAATACTGCTCTGTACGCAAACCTATACTAGTATGATGTCCACGTGCCCTACACCAAAAAGCCCTTCAGCACTTGCATTTCACATGTCTGCCAACCATATACCAATCTTGGTGGCAGATCAGTGTTTTTCACAGCATTTTCCACTCAGTTTCCAGATGTCTGACTGTCCAAGCTGTGAGATACCCAGAAAATGTCTGCTATGCATTGCCTACCTCCAGTACAAGAAAGCGAACACATCCTTTTCAGGCTTGTCAATACCTCTAGATCTGTGATTTAAGACTTCAGATAGCCTTGGCAACTGTCATAACATCCACCTACTTCCATCTAATCTTGCTTCAGCTGTCCAGTAAATATGGCATTAGTGTAAGGATAAAGGAGACCAGCAAGACTACATCTACAATTGTTAAGTCATGAAATTAAGAGAAGAAAACTGTAAAGGTTTTAAAATATCCAAGTGTTCATAGTTCAGCAACTATTCATTTTTATCCTTAACAATAAAGTAAATGAGGAACTGAACCATACTGAAAATTACATTTACAATTTACAGAGGTAAAAAGGAGATTCAACTGGGGCAATGATACCTATTTATTAATGAAAATACATTTTTAAAAGCAATGTTTTAGTATTTTCCTATGAGAAGTTACCTTCATGCCTTCCACTCCATCCAGTCCTGGATAGCCTGGAATACCTGGATGACCCTGCAAAGTCACACAGGGGAACACTGTTACACAGTGTGACAATATTTGTTAGCTGAGAACATCTGCAGTGCCTGGACTTGAATCACAAACACAATTCATTGTCGTACCAAACACTTGCAGAAGAGATAAAGACAGAGATAACTGATGGCACCAATTTCTCAGCGTGCACAAAATACCAGAGCTCCTTTAGGCCTTCTTGTGCTGTAAAGATAGTGAGCACTTGTGAGCAAGCATGAGGGTGTCCAATCCAGGAGGATACCTTGGAATTCCCACAGAACATAGAAATGCTTGTGGGTAAGAAGTCCTGAACATTATTTTCCCTTCACACTTTCCCTTTCACCCTGTTCCCCCTCCAACAAATTACTGGCACTAGAACATTTAAAGTGACCCTGGGAAATCCAGCTCTCCAGCCATCCATTTTCTGGTAGAATTCTCAGGGACATCAAAATTCCCCGTCTGGGTGTGTGACTGGAAATCTTACACAGAAGTGATCTACTGTTCTCTATCAGGTAACATAGTCAATGTGGCCCAGTATGGGTTGCAAATGCCACTGCAGACAAAATCAAATATTCCAAGAGCTCTGGAGTAGGGAACCTTAACTTTAAACACTGCCTGTGATTGTGAAACCTTGGGCAGTTGCAGGCCCCAGTACAGCCCATACACAGTATTGTCATGAAGGGCTTGGTTTTATCATGTAATTTTAACATAGAGATATGAGTCAGATTATATTGCAGATACTATCACCTTCCATGCATCTTGAAAAGGACATATATAAAACAAAATATACAAGAAAGTGACTGAATTCCAGGCTGCAAAATGAAAATTGTAGAACTGTATTTCTGAAAGTTCCTTTCTTGAAAAACTTCCACTGCTGCATCTGCAAGTGGAAGTATTTTAACACATTTTCAGCCACTTGATTACATGGAGATTTCCACCCCTGAAAGGATAAAAGTGGGAAAGTTGACTGTTCCAGAAGGGAATGTGCAATTTCCAATCCATGGAGGTAGTCCTCTGAATACACAGAAATAACTAGAGACAATTAAAGGGATCTACAATTTTATGTGGACTTCTTACTTAGCTCTCACTAAGCCAGGTTCATTCATCCATCAAAGAACTTGCAGCCATTAGATAAGGAAGCCAGTAGATCTTAAGCAGTACATACAGTAAAATATAAAATAAATTCACCTTTCTCCCTGGAATCCCATCAGATCCATCCAGTCCCAAAAGACCCTAGAAAAGCAAAAAAACCCCAAAACATTGACTTTCAGAGGCTTCATCTCAGTCTGGTCTTATTATATCAGGTTCCAAATATCTCAGCACCAAAGAATGCAAATATAAAACTTTCAAAAGGAGAAGCTACCAGTGATTTTACATATCTCCCAAATATTAAAGATAGTAATTCAAACAATTCAGCAGAATAACCAATAAAAGAACTCTTATGTTCTTTAGTCATTCTCCTTCTAATTGGTGGTTCAAGTTAAAAATAGGTCATGCTGTCTCAACTTACTAGAAAGTTAGGTAGGTAGTTTGTAATTATAAAGCCATGAAGCTTAATGCAATCAAGACTTTCTGCCTTGACAATTTATTCTGCACATGCAGAACAGAATGCCTTGGTTTTCCTATCAGCATGTCTCTGCAGGGTCATGGTGGTTTGAAGAATCTATGGCTGGCATGTGATAGAATATGCTGTTAACTCTCACACTCACTGACTAGTTAGACCAACATCTAATGCCAGCTTTGCCATTTCTTCCCCAAATATCTGTGTTCTCTCATGTCTGGTTCTGGCACTGGTTAAGAGCTTCCTACAGCTCATGCAATGCCTCTATTATCTTCATTTGGAGCTCCTTCAAGCTTGCTTTGCTGTGAAGCTTTCAAAAAAACTGGAAAGACATAGGCCCTGCAGTATCACAGTGTCCACTAAATACTTCTGTATGATTTTCTTGGACTTCCTTGTCCTTATAAATCTTTCATGTCACCTTTAACCTGAGACTTTACTGAGGTAAGAACTAGCATTTGTTCTGTTATTGTATGGGGCTGGCTACTATGGGACACGGTCCTATGTCTGTGACTACTAGATGCTTTGGGAATGCTTCTGTTGATGAAAGGTCCACTTCATGTGTTTGAGAACAGGCATTTAAGGACTTTGTAAAGTTACCTACCCTGCCACCTGGTAAGCCAGGCACACCTTTTTCTCCTTTTTCTCCAACACCTCCAAAGCCCTGAGGAAAAATGTCAACATTAAATCTGTGATCTGTTTGGAGTTGAATAGCAGAGCCCTAAGACACAGTGAGAACAAACCCATCTATTGATATAAAGAGTACAACAGAGAGACAAGGGGAACTGACTGTTTCTGCTGGGACTCTCTTGCCCCAGAAAGAAAACTTCTATCAGCTAGACCTGGTAGTATGCGCAGTACATTATCTTCTTCATTCCTCATGACTTCCATCCATTTGAGGCATGGCACATGGTAGCAAATACAAGTAAGCCCATGCTATGAGCAGCAAAGTCATGTCACTGCTACCCTGTATTGTATTATACATTTAGAAATTATTTCAAACCTTATTTCTTAACAGCAGCAGCTGAAGGGAGCGCTCAGAGCACTTTTTCATTTCTAAAGCCTAAGGATGACACAAAACTAGCATTTTCATGCTCAGCATTTGTAAATGTTTGGTAGTTTTCTCAGTCACCAAGAAGTATCAAATCCAGAGACAGAACACCAGGATTTAATTTCAGACAGAGTTACAGTAGTTAAGCAATTTTCAGGCTTCAATCTTGAGATATCTCATGGTTGTGGTTAACTTCACACATATGTTCAACCCCATCAGCTGCAATGGGCCTCTTGTGATGCATAAAGCTAAATATGCACATAATGGAACATGTCCAGAAAGGCTAATAACAAACTGTCCTTCACATACAGGTTTTTCTTGCACGCCTTTCTACTAAGAACATCTGTAAGTTAAAGAAACTGGCAAACAATTTATCTTATTAGTCAGAAATTCCACAAAATATTTATTCCCTAAAGTTATCTGAATAACCTGTGTTTACAAAAGGTTATAAGCTGGGAAATAGCTCTCTGGAACCCAGGGATAAATTGTTGTTCTTGATTCATGCAGAGAAGATGCTACACATTCCTGAGTTTATGAGCACTCATGTTAAACAGCTCATTATAAAACTGGATCTTCATGTGCTTTACGACTTTAAAATAAAATAACAAAAAATATGTTTAGCCATAATTAAAGGGAAAACATAGGAATTTTTAAAAACGATGTTTAGCTCTCTGTGGGCCATCAGGGAACACTGCCATCAAGTGGCCATGTAAAGAGGATGTGTACTTGCAGGTGTCTGCAAACCACGGATCACAGGTACTGAAATGATGGCTGCTTTGTAATACCTATAGTAGTGACAGTGTTATCTTCTTTGCAATTCCAGGCAAAACAAAAATTCTTCAAAAGTCCTCTAGACACTTTTAGCAGATTTTCCAAGTACTCTGGTGCCTAGAAACTCCTGTAGAGACTTTGTGAGCTATTCAGAGGGTGTTGAACCATCTAGCCGTTATTAGGCACATAATGAAAACTCCCCTCTGTCCTTACCGGCACGCCAGGCAATCCTTTGTCTCCAGGGAATCCTTGAGGGCCTGGCTCACCCTGACAAGAGGAAGAGGAAAACACAATACATCACTGTGCCCATGAAAGCAGGACTTCCCCCAATCCACCCATCATGCTCCTGACTCCTAAGTAAGGCCTTGTAATTTGTTTGTCAGCAAGTGTACTTGATTTGTATCATCATGTGCCAGATACGGTGTCTCTCAGCACAGTGCTGGTGCATGCAATACATTGTCTGTGACCACGTCCCATGGCTTCAAAGATCACTACTTGGGAACTGTTGTTCTACTGTCCTCCACTGCTAGAAGCATTTCATATCGTCACCCAAGGAACTGGAACACGCGCAGTACTTCACGGAAAGCAGCAAAATAACACATGATGACCCAGCACAATATCTTCACAATCCTGCTTATGAACTCAAGAGTAAACTAACAGGAACGGCATTTGTTTGAATCTCACCTCATGCTAATGTAACTCCACCAAGTCAGACAGCATCTCTCATGTCCTATGCAGGGGCTTAGGAAAGCTCAGACTGGGCTCCTAAACCAGACTGCATAGGCCCCAGATCCATTCAGTATGCCCAAATTTCATGCATGTAGAAAAACTTTAACTCAAAATCCATACAATTCTTATGAAAACCACTGATAAGCTAAATATGTATTTCAGTAAATGCCAGGATAACAAAGCAAAGGAGAGAAATCCCATTATTTCAGAACAGTGTGCATCATAGAGCAGAAGAGCTTTTTAATTTGTTTTTCTACATTGATTTGGGGTTTTGGCTTCAGTTGATACAATTTCACAGGTCCAACAGAAACAAACTACAGTTCATTTATTTTTAGGATTAATGATGAAAACTTTTAAATAGCTTTCAGATTTCTTCTTCTGAGAGATATGCATTCTCCAGTGGCCCACAACGCTCTGAGGTAAGAATATTTTTATTCAATAGCTATCTGGCAGATTAAACTAGTACAGGAAATTATTTTGATTTGGAAAGAAATATACCAGCCTTCACTGTCCAGTAATTTAATTCAGCCCTGAATAAAGAAACATAGGGAGGGGGAGGGTTTGTAAACTGAATTTACAGACCTTTTCTCCTTGCTTGCCTTTTGGAAATCCCATGAATTCAAGTATTCCAGTGGATGGTGGGGGACCTGGAGGGCCAGGCAGCCCTACGTCGCCCTGTTGGCCAAAGAGGGAGCCATTAGTATCAGCAGAACATGTTTGATTTCCTATAAAAGTGGCTTGTGAACCAGAAAGAAGCCACTCTAATTCTATCCCACGTACATAACCTCTGTGTGCCTGAATGCTGGCACAGGAGCTTGGTGATGCAAGTTGAAAGATCAGATTGAAAATTAAGATGAACAAAACGCATTAAATCAGTTTCAGTAGAGTTGTGGATATAAAGCCAGGCAGGGAAGTCTCAGCTTTCAAATCAACATTCTAGAAAAGCTTTGGGGATAAATATGAAAGGAAGGAAGACAAGAAACAATTAGAAATGTAAAATGCTGAGAACTGATTTTCACAGCAGTAGAATCCAATCCCATATTGAGAAGCCCCATTAGATCAGTGTAAATTCTCACACAGACCGCAGGACATCCATTTAGGATAGTGAGACTATAAATTACACATCAGTTGACCCAAAGAATATTATGAAAGCCAGAAAGAATGAATTCAGTAGAGTAATTCAATACAAGAAGTGAGGGTCCAAATAAACTGAAAGACAGAGATTCAAACAATGTCTAAGGGCCTCATGTCCTGATAACCATCAAAATACTGCCCTGATTGAGATTTTCAGCTTCTTCCTCCTAATCCAGAAAAAGCTCCCATTGTTTTTTTGGGTGCCAGCAGATAAGAAACCAGCAAGACTCTCTAGTAATTGGACTGTCAATCAGTCCAAAAAAAGAAAAAGGAAAAGAAGAAAGTGTTAGAATCTAGACACTTTCTAGAGGATCAAGCTATGATGGAACACTAGAGTATTACTGCACGCTCCTTCCGTAATAAAACAAGTTTCACCTACCTTTTCTCCTTTCTCTCCTTGAAAGCCTAATCCCATGTTACCCTAGAAGACAAAAAAAATTATGATGAATGAATAATACAACAACAGCAAACACAGCATCACTATTAACTAGGCCCAGAGCACTGTTAAAGCCAACAATCAGGTGCAGAAAGAAGACAGGAAGGTAAGTACTTACTTTCGGACCTGGTGGCCCTGGGGGACCCACTGGACCCTAGATGTGAAGAACAAAAAGATTTTATTTCTTTTGACTTAATTAGGACGCACACAACTGCAGCAATGCTGGGATCAGCAGTGGTACCTGAACTTTCATCTCATGCCCCCAAAGCAAAAGTAACTGATACACACAATCTTCAAGTCTTCATGTCTAGAATAGCATAATAGCCTTTTGGTAGTGTAGTTAATTAAATGCAAACTTCAGTCTAAAAGCAACAAATGCATGGCTTGTTTTTACCTCTGCCCAATGGAAACTCTCTTGTAGTATCTTAAAAAAAAAGCATCTCTTTAGCATATTTTGTGATAATGGCTCCAAACATGCAGAGCTCAGCATAGTCCTTCTTGTCCCAAGACAAGCAAGTGCTCAGAACAGTAGAATGTTGTGTTTGTAGACAGCACTCGAGGGCTTTGCTGGAGCCCTCACTGATGATTGCTGCTCTGAACAATGCTCCAGAGTGACACCTTCCTTCTTGTGATTAAACCAAGATCAAGTTTTCTGCGCTTGAAGTCAGCTGTGCTCGGTCCTCTTAAGATGCACACACATTTCGCTCGTTGTCATGACACAAATACAGAGGAAGAGGGAAAACCGCCAAGATCTTGAACTGTTCTGTCAACCAGTGCAACAGGTGAGGTCTCTTACCTGCAAACCTGGTAATCCTACAGGGCCCGCAGAACCTACTGGACCTGGAAAACCTTTTGGGCCCTGTAAGAACAACACAGGGCAAATACAGAATGTGTAGCACTTAACCCATCAAATCCCAACCAAAGACAAAGTGAGTCTCAGGAAGTATTAAGTGATATCCCCTAATTAAGTATGGTAATTTAAATACTAACAATTCATTTCTTAGATATATTTTGAAAATCAAAGTTACAGAGTTCAATGGTAGCAGGGAGTTTGATTTGAAAATGGGAGAAAAGGGAGGGGATCATTCCTCTGTACTCAGCTTTGGTGAGGCCGCACCTCAAATACTGAGTCCAGTTTGGGGCCCCTCTCTACAAGAAGGACGTTGAGGTGCTGGAGAGGGTACAGAGGTGGGCTACCAAGCTAGTCAAGGGTTTG
>WUAM01000413.1:1151180-1172694 GCA_024336885.1 Actenoides hombroni | reverse complement strand
GCATTTCTTTCCAGAAAGGGTTGTCAGGCATTGGAATGGGCTGCCCAGGGAGGCGGTGGAGTCACCATCCCTGGAGGGGTTTAAGTGGCAGTTAGATGATGTGCTCAGGGACATGGTTTATTGGGTTTTGATAGGTCTGGGAATAAGATTGGAATGAATGATCTTGAAGGTCTCTTCAAGCCAAAACTATTCTATGATAGCAAATTTCTGACTTCCTTTACCATAACGTGGATCCAACTCCTACCCTTACAAAGCTGGAATTGCTCATGCTACTGGTATCACACATGCAAATACGTAGCCCACTAATTTGAAACGTGTACTTGATAACCATTACAAGAAAATTTAGGTACTTAGTATTCTTTAAAGTCATTATTCCCCAAATTAAATAACTTACAGAAATTCCATCCAATCCAGGAAGACCATTTTCTCCCTAAAAATTATAAATGCATGTCTGGTTTATTGCAACAAACTATAAGGAACATTGAGTTTTGTATAAATAGACATACTTACTGTTAGTTAATATTAGATCAAGCATAAATGGGAAAAACATTTTGACACCTGTGCTTCCATATTTAAACTGTCTAATGGAGAGATTCCAAAACCTCAGAGATATTAGAAACATTTATTTTTTGTTACCCATAAATAAAAGTGGCATGAAAAAAAAAAGTTTTAACTGTAAAAACACTGGAAAATACACTATAAAAACTTGAATTACAAAACCACTATGAAATATGTAAAAGCATGTAATTAGTATATAAAATTATCTGTAAAATTTACTGAAGTAAATAAATAAAGATCTAGTTAATTTTTACCAACTTATGAGTCTATATAATGTGGGTAGAATTTTAGAAAGGTTCTTAGTTTTGGCCAACAAAGTCAGTGTTAAGGGCCTCACATGACTGAATGAATTTCTTAATATTTTCACTATTTAATGAAGCATGAGGGTGCTAAATATTGCTGAATTCAGTACCACAAGAATTACTGACTCCTTTGTAGATTTATTCCAAACCTAGTACTCTGGCAAAAACCAAAACCACGGATGAACGGATGAGTGTTTTTGTCAAGGCAACACAGAACCAAATCTTTTACATGAGTATATTCAAGAATGCATTCACTGATATTGTCTATCTGTAGTTTGTATTTTCTGTACAGGAAATAGAATTACAGACTTGATACAGACATTTCAGGGCGAGGTCCTTATTAAATAGAGTAAAATCCTGACTTCACAGCAGCAAAGGAAGGAAGGAAGGAACGCTATAATCCTCTCATATTTAAGCCGGGAATATGACTGATTACTTCCTAGTACCTCCTAGCTCAAAACCCACTGTGAGGCAGCTGGGATCTCACAGCAGAAACCTTAACATGCACTTGCGAGTTTCCCCGAGCTGTTATTTCAACAGACTTGGCACGTAGAAGGATGTCAGCTACAGGAAAGTTCCGAGCGTAGGTGAAGGGCCCCTCCTTTGCTACAGCTGCAGCTAGAAACACATATGCTACATGCAAGCTCACAAGAAATTCCTCACATCCATGGTTTGACACTACAAACAAATGGTGTTAGCTCTCCAGAGACAAGGGGAGGACCAGCAACTACACTGCACAATAACAGGATGAGCGATGTCCCAGCATCCCAATATGGGATGTACAAGATTTCTGCATAGACCAAGCAATTCCAAGTTATTATGACATTATTACAGGGTTTTTTTCCACAGCTCTGCATTCAGACACCCAGGATACCACAACTAACATCAGGAGCAATCTAACCTACAGCATGAGCCCCGCAGCCTGTAGGACATCACAGTGTTTCTTGCACTGCATTTTCTCCTAGGTGATGACAAGTCTTACCTTCATTCCTTTAAGACTGCCTTGAGCAAAAACCGGTTCTCCTTTAAGGCCTTTTGGGCCAGGACGACCCTGATTTAAAAAAAAAATTAAAAAATTGTGGAAAAAAATACTGATTTAGTTTTGAAAGAATTTATATTCAGCATAATGAACAAGGCAAATTCCTGGCTCTAGTAAACTGCAAGAGTACCGCTGCAGCTCTGTCAAAGAAGCTGTGGTATTATGAGAACTTAAGACTTTCTGTGGCTTTAGAAAAACAAGGTTCTGCAAACATTTTCTCTGGTATTTTCCTGTTTATATTAGCTATCCCTTTTATTTTATCCCTTTCACAGCTTTTAAGATCCTATTTGACATGGTGTAACCCTATTGTTCATATACACATCAATAACATCCAGAGGGACCTTAACAGGCTAGAGAGGTGGGCCTATGCAAACCTCATGAGGTTCAACAAGGCCAAGTGCAAGGTCCTGCAGCCGGACTGGGGAAAACCAAACATGGATTCAGGCTGGGCAATGAGTGGATTGAGGGCAGCCCTGTGGAGAAGAACTTGGGGGTACTGGTGGGTGAAAAACTGGATATGATCTAGCAAGATGTGCTCACAGCCCAGAAGCCAATTGCATCCTGGACTGTGTCAAAAGCAGCGTGGCCAGCAGGCCGAGAGAGGGGATTCCTCTCTTCTACCCAGCTCTCGTGAGACCCCACCTGAAGTACTGTGTCCAGCTCTGGGAACCCAGCATAAGAAAGACATGGACCTGCTTGAGTAGATCCAGAGGAGGGCCATGAGGATGATCATGGGGCTCTCCACCTCCTCTGTGAGGACAGGCTGAGAGAGTTGGTGTTGTTCAGCCTGGAGAAGAGAAGGCATCAGGGAGACCTCATAGTGGACTTCCAGTACTTAAAGAGGGCCTACAGGAAAGATGGGGAGGGCTTTTTATCAGGGAGTGTAGTGACAGGACAAGGGGTAAAAAAGCTGCAAACTGAAAGGGTAGATTTAGATTAGATATTAGGACGAAGTTCTTCACTGTGAGGGTGGTGAGACAGTGGAACAGGTTGCCCAGAGAAGTTGTGGATGCCTCATCCCTGGAAGTGTTCAAGGACAGCTTGGATGGGGCTTTGATCAACCTGGACTAGCAGAAGTAGTCCCTGCCCATGGCAGGTGGGTTGGAACTAGGTGATCTTTAAGGTCCCTTCCAACCCAAACTATCTTATGATTTTATCTCTTAACACTGTAAATTTTGTTTATAATCAATGACAGAAAAACTGGCAGACCGTACTAATCTTCTGAAAAAGCCGCCATTATAATTCTAGATTTACCCAGTTTATTTTAATCTTGATCATCCCATCCAATTTATCTGAGATGATTTAATTTAATTGCCAACTTAATTTGAGAGTGGTTGCCTGATACAAGCAGCTTTCCTTGCCAAAGCTGTAATCCTACAAGCATTACAAAATAGAAATCTGAGCAGTAGGTGTAAGCAAATCAGATACTTTGGAAAGTAGTACTTTTAATTTGATCTTATCGCTTCAGTATTTTTCAACATCTTATGTATTTCAAGTCTGGATTACAGGCAAAGATGTCTCAGCAGTTTAGAAGTGGTGAAACAAATGGCATTATTTGCATCTGCCAGCTCTATTTTCTTCCTCTTCTTCATGTTTATGTGCAAAGAAGTTTCATTACATGTATAATTAGACACATGACCTGTGTGTCTTAAGATCAGGCTTTGAATGTGAA
Source organism: Actenoides hombroni (assembly GCA_024336885.1). Taxonomy (NCBI): domain Eukaryota; kingdom Metazoa; phylum Chordata; class Aves; order Coraciiformes; family Alcedinidae; genus Actenoides; species Actenoides hombroni. The sequence continues at coordinate 1,169,123 of WUAM01000413.1, read as the reverse complement.
CATATATTCAAATTTGACAAATATTTTAATATCAAGTAAAATATTTTTCATAAAAAGGCTACAATTCCCAAAGTATCTGTGAGTTCTTATAACTACCCACTTAAAACAAAGTGTAGAGCATGCCCCAGCTACACTCACTCCTCTACCATCAATGCAGGAAAACAAGGTGTATCTCCAAAGACAATCAACTCTGAAAGGCAGAGGGGGAGAAGTGCTCTCGTAAGGAGCACTCTCTGTAAGAGGGTGTCCAGATGAATAGACACCTAACTTTAAGGTGTCCAATGCAGGCTAGGTAAAAACCCAATCTGGCAGCAAAGTGTTTTCAAAAGGAAAACACATACCCTGGAAACCAAACCCTACTGACACTCAGTGAGACTGAAGCTTTTGGCTCTCTTAAGACCCAAAGGAAAGTGTCCAATATTTGATGCATACAACTTGAACATGTGAAAACATCCTTTCCTGAATCAGCATCCACTGATGTGAAACCTGCCAGGTGGAAGCTGTTGGACACTTCAAGGCTCTTAAAACCTTTATTACGGTTTCTTCTGAGTTAGCTTGAATGCTGCCAGTGACAATGGTACAACTTGGTGTGGGAACACAGTGAATTCACAGGATCTGCATTTCATTCTCAGAGTTGAATTTCAATAAGAAAATGATACTGAGCTCTAACAATACTAACAAACTGAGGATTATTAGGGTTCTTCCTAAGTACTTGGAGTAACTTCTTCAATAATGACACAAAAGGCAAATCCTGGCTTACTGACTACAAAACACCATATTTGAGTTGGGACGTACAGGCAGCCCGGGCAGGCCAGGAAACCCATCTGATCCAGAAACGCCAGGACTCCCAGTGGTACCGTTGCAGCCATCGAGGCCAGGCAGACCTCTAGGGCCAGGTTGCCCCGGATGACCCTGTGTAAAGAGGAAAACGAGAGGATGACTGACAAGATGCATTGTTTTATTAGTAACACTTCCCCCAGAAAACCGGCATCTTCCAAAAGGCAACAAAAGACACGCACAACTCCCACTCAAGTTCAGCGTACATCAGACTGCAACAGAACTCGCTCCTTCAGCCAGCATTGCCTATCCTCCCCAAAGCTGAAATCCTAGAACACTGGCTGCATTCATTTAATTATCTTTTTCTCCAAAGGATAATTTTCTGAAGTACATAACTTGTGCATGAGTAGGTCCCAAAAGGGCAATACTCCTCCCACAGCAGTCTGAAATATATGGCATATAACAGAGTAAAACAGAGCACAAGGGTGCACCTGACACCAGGAATGGAAGTTGCTCGCGTAAAAACAAGGGCAGGGGTAGACTCAACAATACTGAACATTTATAATTCCAATCTGCTTAAAGTTTCAGTGGCTTCTCTTCCTCTCCAGTGTGGATTCTTTCCTTTAATAGTTCAACAGATGTTACAGCTCCAGCATCAGGCCATTCAAACAAAATGAGTTTTTCTTGTTATATTAAACTTAAAATTGCAGAGCAACTGGGAGAAAGATTTAATTAAACTAACAGCATTTAAAAGAAGGTGTTTTTAATGGTCAATTATTAATCGAGCAGAGTAGAATACAATTGTACCTAAGATTTCACACCCATTTCACCCTAGTATCGCTCTATTAATTTGACTGGAGTGGAGTGAACTCAGCATGGTGCTGGTGCAAAGGAGATCAAAATTTGAGACTTTAGATACTTTTTCTTTAGTGTCATATGGGTACGTGAGAAAGGCAGAACTGTCAGTCCCACTATCCAGATTTCAAGCAGCATCTTATTCTATCCTCCTTTTCACAGAACTGAGTTCTGTGGCACTCAAAGACAGTGGTTTGTGGCACAAAGAAAAATTAAAATTATGAAGATAGGATCAGTAACTAACAGTTCTCTCCCTCCCCTCTGGTACACCCTGATCTTGACTCATCCCCACAGTACTTCTGTTTGATCCCAAAGATTCATCCTTAAGATATGGTATTACATGAGCTATGACTCACACTGGAAAAATAAAAAAATAAACACGGATAAAATGGAGATAAAGCAGAACATTAACAATCCTTCATGCCTGACACTTAAAACAAAACACATTTGCGCTCCTAGAGGTCTTCCCAGTCCAAGCCAGTAGCATATTCTCTGATCAAACTCAACGAGAACTTTGCAGTAATGTAAAGCCTTTCATATAAGGATCTTAAAATGCCTTGCCAAAATGTGGGAATGCTATAATCTTCATTTTACAGAGGAGAAGCTGAGGGAACACAGTAGCAGAGTGGCTTTCCCAAAGATGCAGAGCAACTTGGGCCATAGTTATGTAAATACTCCAGCTGACTGCTGGGCTCCGCTGCTGCCAGGAGGGCCAGCGCACGCTCCCGCTCGCTCACACCTACCTCTTCCCTGGGCTGGCTGAAGCAGAGGCAAAATAGGTGAGTCTGAGCAGGAAACCAACACAGCAGAGAAATAAATGTTCTGTTTCTTAATGGGGTTAATTTTCAGCCAGATGAGTTCCTCGGTCCAGCTCATTTGGCAACTGCATTGCAATTCGTGCCAACAAAATGGAGAGAAGGGGAAAGAGCCCAGATCTGCTCTCTGTCAGTCAATAAGGTGCAAACTGCATGAATGTGAAGTGTGTCTCCAGTACAAGATCAAGGCAGCTCATCCAGACAAGTATAAATTTGAGATAAAACAAGGCCTCGGGACATGGAATGAAGTCATCCCAAAGCATCAGCATCAGGCACCACTGTGTACATAGTGCCAGTTTCCCTGATAATTAAAGTCCATCTGTCAAAACACCCACATGTACTGTGCAAGCTGGGACTTGCCAGGCCCTGGTAAAGTGATAGGAGAAGGCTGAAGCACCAATTTATTGCCACTTACGCTTGTCTCTTAGAAATTACTTCATTTGGCTCCCAAAGCTGGAACAAATCAGTGGCAATCCACCCTCTTCCACCCACGCAGCACATCCTAGACAAGAGCAGCAAGTCTCTGACAGGACTGGCTGTGACTGCAGCAGGAGGCCAGAGTGGTCAATGTCTCCCAGGTCTTTCACTCTGTTTACAGCATCCACAAAACCAGAAGCTATGTGGGACAAGTGCACATGTATCTGGTTACAACATAAGGTGACCAGCTGCAGGGTTTAGTGAAGCTGAACGGCCAACATCTGCCCCTCAGAGCTAGACAACAGGGAGCCAAGCTGCTAAGCCTTCAGTGTTGGCCAAGAGCCAGCCCATGGCAGGCAGCTGACTGGTGGCTTCATGTCTTGGGAAATGTTTTGGGTGAGATATTCCAACTCTTGAACCAACACAGTCTGTAAGTGGCCCAAAGGATTTTGGTATCCTCTTCATATGGGCGACGGGCTCACAAAGACAGGACATAAAATATGCTGATCCTGGTGATTTCTTATGTATATCAAATAAATCTGTAGCCCTGTCACTTAACCCCATGGCATCCATGTTTATAGTTCTGAGCCAAAGCATGACAGAGACTGACACACATGCACACACATACACATGCTATCTCTTTGGATCTAGGTAGAAAAAAAATAAAGAAAAAATCATAGTATTTCCTACTTTCTAGCTAATCTGCTACTGGAGTTCATAATGTTTTATGAACCTTACCTGAGCAGATACTGAGCACTCACAACTGACTTCCTTGGGAATTGTAAAGTTCTGGCTTAAATGAACCTTTTCCCCAGGGATTTAAAATACTGGTTTAAAGAGCTGTTTTGACCTGAAAAACAGGGGTTAATAGTTTCACTGCTTTCACCTCCTCTAATTCCTGTTTTGGCAGATGTGCCAATTCAGCACAAGCACCTCAACTGACTAAGGCAGAAGACTTTTACAGCTTTACTTATACATGGCAGGGTGACTCATTTACAGACCCCAGTTAAAACAGAGGCTGGAGAGATCACTTGTGCTCTCTGTCCTCACAAAAGGAGACATTCCCTGTGAGACAGATAAGGAAACTTGAACTGTTCATCTAAGCCCTTCCTTTATCTGACTCTTGCTCCTACACTAACACTGTGATCCCAAGGGGCCTCTTTTCTAAATCAAACAGCACAAAGGTGATTCCAGCAGGAGAGCTCAACAAATATTTAAAAACAGGGAAACAAATGCAATTAAGGGTGAACACAGAGCTTACTGAATAAGCAGTTTCGTGGATTGCTATGGCAAAGGGGCCTTTTTACAGCCATTGCCAAGTGCTTGCATTTCCTCTAGGAGGGTCACAACATAGAGAATTCGCCTCTCCATGTAGCTTTTGCTTTCATGTTATGGACAAGGGCTCACTTCTCATAGAAGTATTTCCTTCTAGAACTCCTTGGACAGCTCATGAAAAGCTACATACATCTCCCAGCTCTACTCCCAGCCTTTGACAGAGGTGTCGTTGAATCTTGTCCTACAGGAAAAAATAAACTTCCCAACTAGGGCTAAGGATTGGAAGGTTTCTTCTAGAGTGTGACACAAAAGGCTAGTAATAAACACATGTAGCTGCTGTATTTACTAGGCTAAAGGGATTAGCCAGGCCAGCTGCAACAACATGATTTACTTGCCACTGGCATTCCCCAAGGGAACTCTGTGGAACACCACTTCCCTTAAGGTCAACAGTGGGATTCTCCTCTGAATCACAGCCTTGCAGTCCTTTGGCCATGACTAAAATACACCTGCCCACACTACCATACCTACATACTACAAAGAATATTTTCTCATATTTAGATGTTAATTCTCGTGCAGAGATAGCAATATATTTTTACTTCTCTCTTACATGCTTTAGCACACACATGCTCTCTCTACTTTGCTCTGCATTTCACACATGCATATAAAGTGCCTGTGTTTGTATACATTTCACAAGAAACCTAAGCAACTCTCTATCCTGAAATGCAACTGGCAGAAGTATCAGTATTTTCTCAAGCAGTGGTGGTTGCTATTTTCACCCTAGAATGGAAGTATTTATCCCAATGGCTAGAATGTAAGCAGTAGGAACTAGTTTTCCTTGCCCCCTTTTTCTGTCCTGCAGTTGTGGCACAGAAGAGCCACAGTGGTGAGCACTTTGCTGTTCGCGAGCAGGAAACCAACACATTGCTCACCTGCAGAATACTGTAAAGCAGACAGAGTAGATTTGCATATGCTGGAGGCTTTGAATTCTCTCATCTACCTCCCCTACTGTCTCCTTGGAATGCGTGTTGCTGCCAACTACCTGGCAATGGCTGTTCCTGTATCTCTGCCTCCCCTCATTGTTGGGAATCCCCTTTCTTCAGAGCCTCATCTGAAAAAATACCCTGAGAACAGCATGTTCCCAGAGTGTGTTCAAATTAAATTAAGTATTATAGGAACAGCTTGTTCTCTTCAGAGCTAGAGTTGGCTGGTGGGAAAAGAAAAAATAGCAGCAAGGGAGTAGAGCAGGAGAGCAAACAGGCAAGGATGAGCAGAGGGGGAGAGGAGGACAAGGGCCAGGAAGGAACTGCAATCAAGTAAACTCATTTACAGGGCCAACTGTGCATTTTCAGCCAATCTCTCAAAACAATTCAGTTTTTGATAGGAAGTAAGAAAACACAGCTCAACAGTTGGAGCTCTTGGCCAGCTGAGGAAGAAGGGAACATGAGAAAGAGCATGAGTATAGTCTGAAAACACAAGGATACAGAAAATGGAAAAATGTCATCAACAAAAAGAATTCTAATACCAAAAGAAGAAAGCAGGATGAGCTATATAGTGTAGGGAGAGAAAGAAAATTTGTGGCAACTTCTAGAGCTGGCACAGCTAAAACTCCCCTGAGGTAAAGTGTCCATAAGACATCTTTGCAAAAATCACTGGGGAAAACCAAAGCAAAAGAAAGATGGTCAAAACATTCTAGGGACATAATTTTTTTTTTGGTAAGGGAAGTAACTGTTACTAGAATATTAAGGTTCTAAAGAATGAAAGAACCAAAAATTTCCTGATGATCAGGGAAAGTGGTTACCTACCCCCATCACCTGAAAAATGCAGCAATTACTTCTTTTCTGTCATAGGTTTCTGAAAGGCTCAGATCTAAACCAGAACTAGCACTTAGTGGAGGATTCTCTGGAGGGCCTCAGACCTAATCACTGTTTTCATTCACATCATAGCTCAAGAAGATTGAGGGAGACTTGATAAGAGTTATCACATACAAGAAGGCTACTACAAAGTAAAAGGGAACAATCTGCACTCTGTGTCCACGATGAGTAAGATGAGAACTAAGAGGTTTAAACTGTAGAAAGAAAGACTAAAGTTAGGCATTACCAAAGTTTTTCTAATTGAGAAGTTAGTCTCCACCACTGCAGAGTTTTAAGAACTGGTTAGGAAACATGTCCTAAAATTGGCCTGAAGCACAGCTGGTCATGCCTGTTTGCCTGAGGTCCTTTTTCAATTCCATAAGCCTATGATTTTATGATATAGTATATTCTAGATATGGTGCTGAAAGAAAAGCTGATTAAAGATGCAGTGGATCCTCATCAACTCAGGCTCACTTCCTCATATGTATCAACTTTCTATCATCCCATAATAGGACCCAAACCTCTTACAAAACAGCACAAGATCACCAGGTAGACTAACAAACACTGTCATTCCTCTCCAAAGAGAAGCAAGCACTTGCAAGAAACATTCATTGTGCTTATGTGCATTTGATTGTGATTAATTTTCTGGTGATTTATATTTACATATGCAAACTTACTGGGATCCCATTGATACCTTGAAATCCTGGAACTCCCATTGGGCCCTGAAGAAAAAAGAGTACACATTATATGTCACTTAACAGCTTACTTCAGTTACCTGAGAAATACTTTTCACCCCAGCATTTTTGGTTGTGGACTTTAGCTTTCAAAACCAACAGGAGAGCAAACTATCTGGTGCAGACTGTCTGTGACCACAGGGGTCAGTGAAGATAGGAACCGAGCATCTGAGCTCGACTGGATGCCAAATGAGTGTTTCAGGAATGTTTTAATCAGGCAATTTAAAGTAAAAATATGATCTCCTACTGCACATCTGGGGAAAACAAGATGCCAGGAAAATAAACAATCCGGTATAAGTTTAACTCTCAGTGTGACACTTGACCTTCCTAGAGTTTCAACAGGACTTATGGGGTTTTTTGTCTATGCTGGGATAGCACCACTCAGAGATATGCAGACCACTGTATGAACGTCAGACCACCCCTGGCTGAGCTGCATGTAATAACCACTTTGTTCTGGTAATAACCACTGGTTCTACTGCTCTGCTCTGGATAGTAGCAAAACAGACTGTCTAAGCCTAAACTGCTCTTCCTTTGGGAAGGCAAAGTATTTTACTTCCATGAGGGATAAAGAGAGAGAATCTTATTGCATGTATGGCCATTTCAATGGATAGAAATAGCAGTTCCAGAGTAAATGATTTTTTGGGGGGGCAAAGAAATTGGTTCCAATTGTTAAAGGTCCATTCCTGGGCTTCTGTGTCTTTCAAAATCCAGGTATAATGGTTTCAGTGTGATCTACTAGAATTATGAAAATGCCATCACTTATATTGGGACATAGCCCTTGGTTTGAATTCTCCACTGCCTTTCAGAGGAATGCAACGCCAAAGCAATGACTTTCATTGTCATCATTTTCAGTTTACTTGGTTCTTTGTTTTATGACTAGAACTTCAACACATTGACTAATATTAAACGAGAAGAGGGTGTAACTGCACATACATGGAAGACAAAGTCTGCTCTGCAGGTCCTGGCACCTAAATTACCTGTCTTTTCCTTATTTGCCCACACGACCTTGCACCAAGTAGACTGTTAAGATGCTCCGGGCTAGTCCTGATATCCCAGACACCCTTCAGATTTTAGAAACCAGGCACGGCATGCAGGACTTCCTCCGCCTTTTAAGCTTTCAAGCTGTTGTCCTTGAAACATTCCTGTTGTCCAACCGCATAGGCATGAGAGTAGGAATCTCATCCCTTGCATCAGACAATATGAGACCTCCCCGGTTTATAATCCATTCCATAACCTCTGTCAGGCTATGTGGTGGGAGTATATAAACCATTCCAGCCCAAGCAGTGGGACTCAACCAGTCCTCTGCATGCAACCCAAACCTCATGATGTAAACATATGCCTGGTGCACAATGTAAACTTTCCTTAAGGTGAACTGCCCACATGTATCCACTCTTTATTACTGAAAGTATTTGTTCATACTTCCATACGTTCTTTTGCCTAGCTCCAAACTCCCCTTTTGATACTTCCTTCCCAAGAAAAGACAGCAGAAGAGATCCTAAGGGCATTAAGACACTTCTGTGTTTGCTGTTCTGCCCGTTCTTGCACACTGCATTCATTGACACCCACACCTTACGGGTTATTCTGTTTGATACCACATAGTTTATAATATTCTCTTACAAATAACTTTGCACCTGCAAAACTGCACTGCAAGTTTCATTTAGTACCCGTTCCTTTTGCTTTTCTAGACACCACTTCCTGGGCAGATAGTCCAAGATTATTCATTCACAAAGCCACAGACCTATCGCAGGGATGGAAAAGTCACACTGAGCCTACCTTGTCACCTTTGTGTCCAGCTGGTCCAGGGGGGCCCACTGCTCCTCTCTCACCTTTTGCTCCCGGCAAACCTTCTGGTCCAGTAAATCCAGGTGCACCTATCGGTCCCTGAAGCCCGATCGGTCCTGGTCGACCCTAATATACAATGAAAAAAAAAAAGTCAATGCACCATGTTTGCAAACTTCTTTGCAATTACTCTATCCATATCAATCTTCAATGGGATTCAATACCTCTCAGGGTAATTAGGGCATCCCAAAGTTTTCCCTGTACATTCTCAGAGTTTTTAGAGGTCATTTCAGCTAAGTTATGAGCAATAGTAAGATATCTCCCCTTTTTCCTGGAAGATTTCTGTAGGAAAGAACAGGGGAAAACAACAGTATTTTGAGATCAAACTGGCTGCTGCTTCTTGAGTTTGCACCTCTATTTCCAAGTTGCAAAGCACAAAGAGATTTTGCTTATGCTTTAGAAAAAAAACCCAACAAAAAGACAGCCCGTGATGCAAGCAGCGCGCGGGACACACGCAGTCAGAGAGCACACTGCAGAGTATTCCACACCAGTACAGTGGCAAGACTGGGATCGATTCCACTGTGTACTCCTGGGCACCTTATAGTCGGGGTGTGGATTTTGATTTCTCCAGCATAAAAAGAAGGGTGCAATGACTGAGTACTGCCCGAAGATGGCAGCGTTTTCTACAACTGCAGAAAATAATCTGTGACTGATGAACTTTCATTGTTCTGTCACTACATGGTGATGCGCAGAGTGCTCTGGTGCTTGTTTCTGAAACAAGTCAACGTTTAAAAAAATTTGCTGTAGGTGCTCTGATTTTTTATTAGCTTCAGAAGCTGCCTCTTGCCAGCTGAACACTAAAGACAGTTTTGTATTCAAATTTCTGTACTTGTCATTCGGATCACTTTGAGAGAATCTGAAAGAGATCAACAGTCTGAAGTCCCAAAGTATCAGTAGGAAATGGCAGTTTATGGTTGTGCTTTCTCCAGGTGAGACAGTCAATGGATTACATTAATTTATCCAGGCAAAAAATCAAGCCTTACATTACATGGTATGGAATTAAGAAGAAAGTTAAAAAAAAATAATAAAACCATCCTCTATGCTCACATCCGTGATATTGTGTTTCCCTTCTATGTTCCTAATGCCTTAAAAAGGCAGAAGGAATGCAGCTCCCTGCTGCAAGTGTTTCAGTAATCTCAGCTGGAGACACACAAAGTCCTGACTCTGTGCCCTGACAGGTAAAAGACTTCACACTTAATCTAAAAATGCATTTTTGCATGTTAATAATCAAGCAAAGTGAAACAAGCTGTAATTGATTCTAAAAATCCTTCTCCCAGAGTAATTTTTAGCACCTGTTCAGGCTAAAACATTTTGTCACATATTGCATGTTCCTTCACTACTGGGGCAGTTTTCTTTTAAAGTGCAGCAATTTCCCCCTGCCACTCTTTCTGTTGTGATTGTTTCATCCTGGCCTTTTAACTGAGGTCAAGTGTGTGTTTTGTATTTCATACCTTTTCTGTCTAGACGTTGTCCACGCTGTGCACTTCCAGAGGCACAGACTCCCATCTGAAAAGGCTTTTCTGTTGATTACTTTTAGTTTTCTTCACTCTGGGCTAATTATCAATGGAACCCTTTATATTGGGAACCATATGATCACAACATTAATCCCCAAATCTTCAGTGGTCCTTGGCAACCACATACAACAAGGAACGTGTTACAAAAATCACATGCTTTGCTCTCACTTTGTGTCAACTTTAACTTTTTAATTTCCCATAGTCACAAGCTATTCAGAGCCTTTCAGGCAATCTCACTTAAAAGACAGGGGCTGTGGGCTCTTTACCTCAAGTAAGCACAGCAGTGGAAAGACATACCCTAAGAATGGGCATGGAACTTGCAGCCAGCCACCACCCACAGAAGTTACAGCATCCAAGAGTCCACCAAAGTTTGTAGAGAAAACTCTGTGAATTCCTCACTTGTTTGCATTGCTAACACTTCTGTATTCAATTAGTTTTGATTGCCTGGTTAATGACAGTGGTTTACAATGACTGGAACTGATAGGAATTAACATTTTAGGAGGCTTTTGTTTTGCTCTGCTGCAGGTCGCTTTTAGAAGTCTATCTAGATGAAACAGTAAAGATCAGGGACTACACATTCTCCTTCTCTTTGGTTCTGCAGCTCTCTAACAGAAGAATTAATCACGTTCTCGGTGATTTCAGGGCCCATAGGTAAAAAGCTGTCCTATGCCCTACAAGAAAGATTTTAACAGTGCTTGAAGATTTTGTCCAGTGCCTTAGAGTGTCACTAAACCATAAAGACACAGTGAAGTGCTTCTAATCTCTCTGATAATGTGATTAAGCCATGATAATCAGGCTCTCAAGAATTCTTACTGTTTCTTTTGAAGTCTATGTGGATGGAAATCATGTTCTTTATGCTGAAACAAAGGACTTGCCTCCACTACCAAAAAAGCAGCATTTTTCATCACTCGGTAGCACTCCCATGAACTGTCCCAAGATAAAAGCATTATAAAGAGCAGGCACTGTGGTGTGGAGGAGTAATGCCAGGATAAAAGCACAATGAAGGCTCAGGTTTTACCACAAGGTAAATTTACAGGGTTCAACATCAAGCGGAACTACTGTTTGACCTCAATGAGTTTACCTTGTGGTAAAAAGTTAAAAGCCTAGTCTTTACTGTGCTTTGGCATCAGGATGGCTCTCACCTATCCAAAGGATACAAAGAATCAGACAGGTCTTAGCAGTAAGGACAAGCTTAAACATAAAATGTGGATTATATCAAACAGAAACTACAGTGAAGCAACAGAGCTCCCTATTTTCATCTTTATTGTTCAAAATACATAGTCCAGCACCCTGTAGAAAAGCCATTAACAATTCATGCAAATAGTATCATTTTGGTGTCCTGGCTGCATGACAACTGTTGTTAATAAAGAGCACAACTATAGTCTGCTACTAACACCAAGCAAGGACAAAGTCTATGAAATTACCATGACTTGCAAATATTTTCTCAAATGCCCACTAGATTTTAATATATTTGAAGCCCATGACCTGCATTCTCAAACAGATTTGTGCACCAGGCTTCTACTACAGAAGCAGCACTAAATGAAATGCTTGTCTCTCTGTAATGAATACGGTGGTTGTGAAAAATTGCATTATTTCTTGAAATACCGTGGCGTTCCCATACACAATTTCAGGATTTTGACCAAGTTTGTACCATAAGTTCAATACGAGTCATATGCATCTCTGTTACATGCTTAGCCATTGCAAACCATTAAAAATACAGAGATGTCACAGTCATTCAGGTCTCCGTTCTCAACGTGTGGTAACCAAGAGGAAAAAAATGGCTGGGATAGGAACCTCCCGCTGCTTTCGAATCACCACCACGCTGCAGAAGGCGGCAAAATAAAATGGTCTGAAAATGTAAACTGATGGCAGTGTCTTTCAAGATGGAAAAGGTTCTGTAACACGCGCCTTCTTCCCTTCACCCTTTCAATTCATCTGCATCCCAGGGTGTGATGAGGAAAGGCCAGTATTGTGGGTAATGATGAGGCCTCTCTGTGGCTACACAATCAAATACATCAGAGTTTCTCTATTGTCTTACTCCTTTTGCCAGCTCTACTAGTCCACATAAATTTTCGCCCACTGAAGCAGAGCTGCTACACATAGCATTGCAAATTCCAAACATTCTTTTTCTTCCCAGCGCCTCTGTGAGCTTGGTGAATAAAGTGTAAATCTGTTTGATTTGTGGCTGTGCAAAGGAACACGCGTGGCAGTGCTATGGAACCATTGGACGTGCCCCTTATTTACGGGACAAAGACTAATACAACTGCTTGCTTACTTGGGGGCCAGTTCTATTAGTCTCATTCACTATCAAATACTAGCTCAGCAATTCATCACCAAAAAAGGGATACTGAGCTCACAAAGTGAGGTAAGTTTAGCAGGACTAGTAACTAAGCAGAATACTACTGATCAAATAGGGCAGAACTGATCCCTACTTCAGCTGGTAAATTTGTAGACTACCACAATTCAAGCAGCAAGGCATTATTAGTATTTTCCTAAGCAAAATTAAGGTCCGGTGTATGAAAAGAGCAACTGAAGTTAAAGAAGTGCATGTTTTCTCAGACTAACACACAGTTCCTTCTCTACGAGAATTCAGTGACCACATTTCAAAAAAGGGTCTTACTCTCACTATTTCTTCATCTGTTACTTCCCCTATAAACAATGTTTTATTGACATAAAAAATGGCTAGTGACAAAGATGTACTTCAAGAGCAAATGCTTTGTAGTCTGAAGCATCTCATACTTGGTGGATTACACTAAGGCAAACCAAAGAACTGACCATTAAATCACTATGGCCCTAAAAATGTCCATTCTCATATACTGCATGCACTAAGCAGAACTTTCCCAGGAAGGTGCAGGTACCCGATCTCCATGCTGCACAGGCCAGCCTGCACGTGGGGCTGATCCTTCTAGATGCTCTTTCAGGCAGACGAATGGGGTTACCCATTTAAATCACAGCCATTCTCTCTGGACAGCGATGCCACGTCACAAAAGGCAACACACGACTCATGCTGAACTCAGATGAAGAGTCCATAAGGGACTTCATCAGTGCAAGGCAGTGGTTTCCATTCGTGAGTAGCATGACCTTGGCCGTAACCACTTCTACTTTCTACCTACCTCCATTGCCCCTCTTCTCCTCTCTGGTCTGCCCTGCCTTTGCCGCAAGATTCCTGTGGCACCAGTTATCTCTTGGTAGATAGACAGTGCCTAGCACAGGAGAATCCTGGTCTCAACTAGGGCCCCACAGTTCTACTGTAATAATAATAATTACTGCTGAAAAAACCCTTTACTATTTTCCTAAATTACAGGTCAGGTATCCAGTGCCCTGCTCACATTCCAGACTAAGTAATTATTTTCCCTACTGAAAAATGCTTTGTACTTTTAAAGAAAATTATTCTTCAGTTTTTCTTCTAAAAACTCAGGGAAAGTCTTGTTCAAAACAGCATCTTTATTTCCATTGTATAATTTACTGTTCCTCTACACAGCCTTTTACCCACACAGCATGAGCTGAATACGCAGAACTGTATATACCCACAGAAATAATGGACTGGAAAAAACACCCTGTGCAACAATCCTACTTTGTTCAGCACCTCCCCAAAAATCTCCCCCCACCCCTTGTTTTTTCCCTTTGTTGTTGTCTGTTTTCTAAGGAAGGAGATCAGGGTAATTTTTTAGAATTTCTTTTTAAAAAAAGAAACTAGTTATTCCTGTAGCATGTGAAATTCATTAATATCATAATTCATTTTAGAAGTTTTTATGAGAAGCAGCACTTGGCATGCTCACACTGCAGACTGTCAAGGCTGTTCTGGTCATCTCAGGAACAATCTTTTAAATGTAGTAATGAGCAACTGCAGGCTGTTCCTCATCGTAATTTCCCATTTTAGTTCATGTGATAAGCTCCACTTTCAAAAAAATAGCTCTGTTACTTCCACTAAGCTTTACTAGACATGACCACAAGTAGAAAATCTAGGTGATAAAAAGTGTGCATATATACAAAAATATATGGGGTCATACCCTATTTTTAAACTGCATTTAAAAAAACAAAAATACCCCAACCCACAAACAAAAAAAAACCAGAACAAACAAACAAAAGTTTTATTCCATAAATTGCTGCTCACATCCTGTACTTCAGCAGCATTAATAAAGTTGCAATGGAAGGTTTACCACATAAATACAGAAACGCATATAAACCCTGGACATTTGTTTAAATAAACCTTTATTTTTTAAATATCTTCATTCATAAATTGGATATTTAAATGACTGAAAAGTTTAGTTTTTAGAATGCTCGATTTCCAGTTAAAACTTTTGTGGAACATCCTGATCCCATCAATTCCACATATTTGCTATTTCTATTTACAGCACACAAAGAGACCACATACTGTCATCTTTTTCCCCAGCACGGACAATGCCAGCAGTGACTCAGTATTAAATCTGAGTAATTATTCTATTTTATATTTCATAACCTTTAAAATACCTAATTGATAAAAAAAATTAAAAATATAAGAGCATCAAAAAGGATGACCTTAACTCAGACTGCTTTTTTCCTTTGATGTACTGAAATGGCCAAGCTAGATAAGAAAGTAGGAGCATGTGGAGAGGCTCCTGGCCACAGAGCAGACAGATAACATGAAAGTAAGCGAAAGTCACTTGTGGGCTGTAACATCTGTGTGAGGGATGTGCCGGCGGGCAGACAGCCTCCCTGTGCTGCACTCCAGAGAGAGGAGGATTCATGTGTAACCCCCATTCATACAGAATGACAGGCACTGAAGAAATGGAAGGATATTCTTCACGGTTTGGTTTTTTTTTTTTTCCAATGAAGAACAAGATTTACAAAGCACAGTGATGATTTACTTTGTATTTCAATTAAATGAAGAACCGTTGTCTGAAAACAACGAATTAAAGCTTACTTTTAAGTAGCTATGCCATATATTTGAATGATATTTAATTGCCCTTTTTATGATCATCACTCAGATTATTCTTTCAGCAGAAACCGCGTGAAACAGTTCGCATGGTTTGCAGAGTCCCAGGGTATCAGCAGCAGAGGTGAATCCCCAGTTTACCCAGTGTTTGTTCAAGGTAATGGGCCATGAGGCTCAGGTGATACACAGTCATCTGAGGTGAACCCTTCACTATTTGCCACTGCAAAAGGGTTTTTTTTTCGCTAGCTTGACCAATACCTTTAGGGCGTTTTTGTGTTTTAAACTGGAAGGGCACTGCTGGGTTCAGACACAAATGGAGAGCAATTCACTTAGAGGACAAGACTGACAACCGACACGACTCTGAAATCACACACGTGTTGAAGCCTGACTTGGAGGCAACGGAGGAAATGAGGCATGCGGGAGGAGGTATCAGCGGCAGGAACCACTCCCACCGCTCCTGGAGCTCTGGCATTACGCTACGCTCATCAGCGCTCAGAAAAATAGGGCTTATACTGACAGGATGGATTACATGATTAGGGAATCTTAGCAAAAATGTTGCAGCAAGTGAGGTCTAACTGACTTCAATGTACTTACGAACTAAGCATTTTTTTATTTAACAAAAGAGCATAGTACAGCCAAAGGTTTGAATGGTTTATGAGATTTTATGGTTTTTTGCAACCTCAGTTCATCTCTTCTCCCTCAAGTCTTTGGTGCCTAATCCCTTTAAAATGTTTTAGAAAGCCTCTACAGTTCCCCGACCTGTTCACATAGGACAGCAGCTGTCATAACATTTTCCTGCCCTTCACTGAGGGAAGGGCACTTCTGAATATTGTGTACATCTCCTGACAGCAGCACAAGTCCTGAGCTGAATTTTAATACAAAAGAGTTAGTTATTTCAGAAGACAACAAAGGTTTTCCTTAGGACTTGTTTCCATTTTCCTGATGGTTGTATAGGGAAGTAGATAAGGTGGCATATGCAAAGCACTTTTCTTCCCCAGCACGCACACAAGTCACCTCTGGTGAGATGGCCAAATGACACTCAGTACCCAAAACAGAAGAGTTGAATGAAAAGCGAGGTCATCTCCTCAACTCTACTGGCTTTGGTTGCCCTGCTTTTCTCTAACCAGACTGATCTGCAGATGTCACTGGCTCTACTGCGAACCAATTTTTACCCCTTACAGGCCAGTAAAGCCTTTTATGGTGATACAGAGCAGCAGGTATCTACATCACTATTGCTCTAGCAAAGGATCAGCTAACAGGTTCTAATCAGTTTTCATGCTTACTGAATACTGTGTGAACTAAAAGAATAATAATTATTTCATTCTTGAGGAACTCAGAGTGATATCCTATGCACAATTCACTGCCAGTTTCACTTTGCTTTCTTCTTCTCCATCCTTACTTCTGGCAGTACTTTTATTGTCCTTGGAAATACTTTGCAGTCTGCTTTTATTTTTTGTGTTTAAAGTTGTCTCTTACTCAATAACTTATTGGTTTCAATCAGACAATCAAATGGGATCGCCTAATTTTATGATGTTGTAACTGTTTCTATCTGTTGCTTTTCACATGACAAATAACATGGATGAAACACTGGGGTTTATTAACTGAGCTTATACAATTTGCAGCACCTGGCTACAGGCCTTGCAGTATGTACTATATATCTCTACGTACATACTATTGTATAGTGTACAATACAATAGATATATTGTCTCTATATAAGTGTATATATATAGTGTCTCCAACAAATTTGCCAAGATCAAACATACTATTTTTCACAAACCATTTAAAGGGGTTTTACCTAACTCATTACTGAGGAAGGTAACACACTAATTATATGCATTAGATACTAGTCCCTTGGGGAAAACTGATACTGAGTAATAGGGACTTTATGGGCAGTCACATCAGAAGTGCTGCCCATGAAACCACAGCTTCTGTCTCTCCTTTAGGTAACACTGCAGCACGCAGCTTTTTCAGGGATCTGCTACAGGCTTATGAGGAAAGAACAACACGCAGTGTTACGCTGTTTTCCCTTCCACTTATCCCTAGCACCCTACAGAACAGACCCAAGAAGTCTGATGTGTATGTCTAAAGAACTGTGTAAGTCAACAGCTACAATGAACTTTTCGCTCCCTCCCCCTCTGGCTGGCATTTCCAAGCTGCCTTCTTCATGGACTCAAGTGACAGAAGATTCATTGTTGCAAAAAAATGTTGTCAGTAGAAAATTAGCTGTATTAAGTAGTGTACTGAACAAGTGAAATCTTGCCAGTGTCAGGCCTATTAAGACTATTAAAGGGACATTGTATCTAGAAAGGCAGGAAGGGTTCAGCCACATGCTGAAGCCGAACAGACTCCAAACCTCCTCAGGGTCTGCTGCCTCCAGATCTGTTAATTTGCTTTGGGCTCCTCTCCAGTTCTTTCTTTTACAACAAACCCAATTTTTAAATTTCTAATTCCCCTTGCATCAAAGGCTGTGAAAAGTTAGTGTTTCCTCAGAGAGAGAAGGGGGATGTGGGCAAGGAGCAGATGTAGCAGGAAGAGATTGTCCCTGCCAGCGTTTTCCCAGTACAACTGTTCCTTAGCAGATAGGATGGTTTGGCCTTCCCCGTTGCACTGAGGGAGAGCTGCTTATCTCAGTGGACAACCCTTTCACACAGAGTTCTCTGCTCATCAGCCTCTGCAGCACCCATCAAGAGCTGAGAGGTTTTGAAAATGGAAGATTGAGATAGGACAGAAGGAAACAGGGAATCGGTAATAAAAAGGTCAAAAGCACCTCTCCACTGGCTCACAGCTTCTTGTACCACACCATAACTACATTTGACTTCTTGTACCACACCATAACTACATTTGACTTCTTGTACCACACCATAACTACATTTGACTTCTTGTACCACACCATAACTACATTTGACTTCTTGTACCACACCATAACTACATTTGACTTCTTGTACCACACCA
>WUAM01000413.1:1081473-1142719 GCA_024336885.1 Actenoides hombroni | reverse complement strand
TTACATTACCATTTAAAAAAAAAAGCCCCCTTACCAATAGAAAAAAAAGATTTAAACAAACAAAAAAAAAAAACAAAAACATAAAAAAAAATTTAAAAAAAAAAAAAAAAAAAAAAAAAAAAAAAAAGAGTAAACCCTACTAGTTCTGACAAGCAAGTGGTACTTGCTATGGTATTGGAAACCCTCCAAAATTTGTAACTTGAATAGCTAGTTGTGCTTAGAAAGAATTAGGGAGTTTCTGATATGCAGTGGCATTCAGGAGCAAGCAAAGGGCACTAGGTCCTCGAAACGTGTGTGAATTTCTTTAGTGGTCATTTATACTCTAAGCTGCCTAAGAGCTCAGGCTGCTGTGCTCACGAGAAACAGTTAATGTTCACATCTCCTGGTGAAGCGAGCAGGTATTTGCTGGAGGTTAGTGCTCACCAGCCAAGCTCTTGCTAGATCTGCAGAATGACTGGACAGCAGCAACCCTTCCAGTGTTGTACAGACTAAGTAGGATTAGAGAGCACGCTAAAAAACACCTGCAATGGCTTAGAACTGGTACTCCCTGGTCACCCTAATGTAATGCACAGCCTAGCAAAACTAGACATAAATAACTAGCTTTTATTTTACAGATCCAAGAAGCTTTTCACTAACACTTTTGTAATTTAAAGAAGGTTTAGGTTTCTAAACGTTTCTTCAAGGCATACAACCAGTGTTTCAACACCAAGAAACTGGATTATCCTCTGTAAAATAAGTGCAGTCTCTTTTTCTGCTTTCTGCCCAGCCAGTGAAACTGTTCCCAGACTAGTCTCCACTTCTGGATGTCAGAATACTTACATAAAGTTACGCCTAAAGACAGAAAGGAAGGCCAGACCTACAGCATCTCTTAAAAAGAGAAAAGGATGCTTTACACAGGCAGCACACCTGTAATACTGTGGTCCAGGACCCCATTCGTTTATTTTTTTTAAAGAAATCTAGAGTAGCACCGCTGAAGTCAGACAAGTGCCTGGTTTTCACTAGTGTCAAGAACAGACCTCAAACAAAGCTAAATCAGGAGAAACTCTGGTATTTCTCTGATATTTCTGATACTTCTCAACTTGAGAAGTGTGGGAAAGCAGCAGAACCAGAGTGGAATCAAGATCTGGTACTCACTGATATTTTGTTAACTGCAATTTTAGAAATGTACTTCTAGAACTGATACTTCTCCATTTAAAACTCTCCAATTGTACACTCAGTAATTCAGTCAGTTCTTCATCATTAATTTGGAAAGAAGAAGCCAACTTTCCTGAAGACCTCACTAAACCCCAGGTGTTCTGTATCTTCCCAATATAACTATACTATGAGGTGCAAAGTAAACAGTCTAGTCCACATATAAATATTTAATGAGACGCTTGCATCTGGAGCAAAATGGAGCTAACTTAGTGTTCCCTATTTATAACATAAACAGATTAGTTGCATGACCACAGTGTTAATACAAACTTTCCTTGACTATAAACATTTGCTGATGTATTTCACCAATAGTGTAATGTATAGGAACAGAGGAAGGATTTACTCTGAAGAGCGCATGTGGATAAGGTCCAATTTCCTCTCAAGTGACAGTGCCTTTGCCCGAAGGCTCTTCAGAGTTGCAAGTTTCCCCTGCAACATGCTCAGAGGAAAGTGACCCCAGTTAAAAATCAATGGCATACGCCAAGAGAAGATGCTGCTGTGCCTCACATATCCCCACAGAAAACAGATGTTACCGCACTCAGGGACTCTGCTTGCTGACGTCTCTACAGCCACTTTGAGCAAGGATCTGCAAGTCAGATTTCTAACAACTAAACAACTTCAAACATGTTCACTAACCGCCTGAAGAAAAGTTTGTTCTGAAGACTAATCGTGCAATGTCCTGATTGCTCTCTGCTTCTGTCCACGTTTCTGTGTCTTCAGGGAAGCTGTTAATGGCATTACTGGATTTGAGTCTGACAACGACTACTAATGCTGACGATGACACGAGCAATGAGAGGAAAAGCAAGCTGCTTTAGCTTCCTTCTCCCCCAGACTCCCTCTCTTTGTATTTATGTTGCAAGCTTGAATGTCTCCGTATAGCTCTTCTTACTGCTTACAATGCTGAGAACTCACACACCTAGAGACTCATTTCAGTACCTGAGTTAGAGTGCAGGACTCCTTTCTACTGGCACTGCCGGGAAACTCCCTCTCTGCAGCCTGCTTGTGTTCAGCTATCAGCGTGGGCTCAACACGATCTAGCTGAAACAGCTCCTCTCTATGCACGAGGGCTGACCATATTCTCCTCAGTGCTGAAGGGAAGGAAATAAAAAGAAAAGGCATCATGGTAACAGGGAGAGTGACAGCAGAATCTCACATTGAATTGGCAGGGCCATTCAACTGGGAGATCCCATCAGAATGCAAGAAGCGATGAGTGGTACCCTGTCTCTAAAGATGACTGGCACAACAGGCACTCCTTGGTCACTGTTCTGCCAGAAGAAACAAAATAGCTACGCCTCTCAATACCACTGGTCTTCTACTGACCTGTTATAAGAGATCCAAATCCCACTGGGAACAAGGAACTCTTCAGAACCCTTCTTAGAGGGTTCTGAAAAATCTCAGCCTAAAGTCAACAAGTATTTGCTAAAGACAATTCAGATGGGAGCAAGAGTAGCCAAAACTTCTGAGGTATTAAAAAAGTACTGCTTCCTCCCAGAAGGAACTTCTCATTGCTGTGTTACTCTCCTCCAGGAAGTGACCTCTGAAAGGTGTGTCAATACTTTCTCTCTCTCATCTCCTCTACTAATTTGCTTTGTCTTCTATAAAATCAGACTATTTCGGTGTGATTTGAGACATGATAAAAAGGCTAACTCTGTCAGAGCTCTTCTCTCATGCAAATTTTCATATATCAGAAACAATAATAGAGCAAAATCACATTGGCCACAGTATTCCTTAACTAATCAAACACTGAAGGGAAACAGTTTCTTTACAGGTGATATTGCTATTGCTGATCTGTTGAGGGGGTGGAAAAGCAGCCACAAATCCCATGAAAGCATAAAAGTCTCATAATTGTCCTGTTCACAGTTTACTTTACATCTATTCCCAGATCAACATTTCAACACATAAAATAAGTATGTGAGAAATTATTTGAATTCTTGGTTGAAGTGAATCAACTTACATTTAATATCCCAGAGGATTATTTTAAGAAATACCAAGTAGGACAGGCAGAAAGTAAATAATTTATACTGCCACATATCTCGAACAGGGCTAGTCAGCCTCTTTGGGATGGTCATTTGTCATTTGAAAAGCCAGTTTTTCACTGTATGTGCCAATGATTCAACTTAGTTTCTAAAGCCAGGTCAGAAACATAAACTACAGACATACAGGAACTGTAGCTCCCTTTTTATTAACAGAATTTCCACCCTCAAACAGGTCCAGGCTCTTCTCCAAGCTAAACTCCATCCACGTGCTTTGCCATTTCAAGTAGCAAACACAGAGCAACACTGTATTTTGAGTGCAGACCTGACTCCAAGCTGAAGCCCACATTTAACTGGCATCCAAGCACATGTCTGCCTAACTGCAGGCTTTACGTAAGTCTGGGTATCCACCAGAGGAAAATACTACACTCACTTCCACGCAGCTTGGAAGGGACAGGTCCAAGTTCCTAGCCTGAGCCATGAAACTCAACACCCTTGCAGTTACATGGCATAACTAGTGTCAGAGGCTGAAGCAGTTGCAGGCCATCTCTAAAAGACATGACTTGCATGAAATGAGCACTGATGGGACTTGTGAGCTACGTGTACCGTCGATGACCTGATCACAGTTGTGCCAAATCACACACTGCTGCCTTAGGTAGTCTCCAACCTACCCTCCTGAAGATGCTCCAGACAGCCCGAGGACAAACAGCTGAGACCAGCAACAAATGGAAACTGAAACAGTCACAGAAACATGGAACAATTTTTCCAAAGTAACTTTTGTCTGGTCCTCTAAGATTTTAATGGCCATAGTCTGAAGAACAGAGAGTGATCCTGGTTAACATAGTTGGCTACCAAGATAGCAACTGCAGCTGTACTATTAACAAGGTGAAAACTGGTCATTGTGTTCTTTTTGGTACCTTCACCATTATCAGATAGGGAACCATGATAATTGTTTGTGCTCAAGTACTTACAAGACAGAAGCCAGTTGTACCATATGGTTTCCAACATATAACAAAAAAGTGATTAAAAAAAATTCCTACAAACAGGGCTTTCGGCTTCAAGTCAAATATGATTAATCTATGACTTTACTCAAAGTACCCTCAAAGTACAAAGGGGAAATGTGAACCAAATGTTGAGCTTGCTAGTAAAGCATAAGTGGAAAAAAAAGAATAAAATTATGTATATGCCAGACGGTTCTTATCAGAGGTAAGTCAGTATTCCTCAAGGATCTTTATTTTTGTTTGTCACAGTTATTTGTTTCTACATCCAGTTAAAACAGAGGGAATTTAATTAAGTGCAGGATTATTTAACAAGGATGTTATTTTTTTTAATGAAACACACTCCCACTTCAATTTCCCTTGTGCCAAGAGATGCATTTACTGAAAAAGTGTAAGATGGAACAAAAAAATTGTAGACTCTGTGTAAACTGTAGTTTCCTCTCCTAGTCTTTAAGCCTTGAAACATCATTGAAATGGATAAAATGAGCACCACAATCATTCAGAAGTCATTAAGACATTTTATGAAATAACAGTAAAAATCCCAAATTCATTTTGCATGGGCAAGGAAACCACTTTAAAATGCTTCTCCTGGTGTGGCACTGCAAATCACAGCCTGGGAACATGGCAGAATTGTGCTGCTCAAAGAGGAGGTCTGGAAAAGATGACATATCTGGAGGTTTCAAAGAAGCCTATTGCACAAGATGGAAGGACCATTCAAATTCCACCACCCTTGAGGGACACATAACTTGCTTTTTGCTCCAGGGCAAATTACGCCATGATAGAGTAGGACAGGAAAAAAACCCATGTTGCTTCCTTCTCCCTGCCCATTCCTGTTTGCCCATCTGCTGAAGAGAGAATCTTCACCTCTGAAGTAACTGAACTGATTAAAAGTTCAGTATCTGGAGCTCGTGTTTCTAGCAGTCAGCTGACAGAGCCACTCCTGAAACCTCCCTCCAAGGGTAACGCCGTGTCCCGGAACTCAGGGAAGTATGATGGACACTGCTCTGAAATGCCACATCTACCCAGCACGGGCACAATTCAGTATAGTCTGCAGAGTAAGTGTGAGGCTTCCAAAAGAGATCGGGTTTACAGAAATGCACTTCCTTCAGCTACAACATCCTGCCAACACTACTACGTAGCGTTCACACAGCTTCTTTTAACCAAGGGTGAAGGAAAATACCTCAGGAGGCTTTTTTCTTGGAACTGCTTCCCTTCTGCAATATTCACATAAAACGGCCACATAAACAGTTGCTTGAGCAGTCATTCTTAGAAGCCTGAAAGCAATTTGCTTTTAAGGTTTGCAAACTAAAACCCTGGCTTTCTTACAGCTGGTGGGAAATCGCTCGAATAACAGCAATGGAACCCAGCTTGCTTCTTCAGCATAGACTGAAGAGTTCCTAACTAAAAGCAAGCGATAGAGCCAAGGCACTGCTCACAGCAGATACTACCTTATCTAAATGAAATAAATCTACATAATGTGGTACACCTGACATGGGCTCATGCAAGAAAAAAAAATGCAGAATATGGCAGTTACATTAGCACTGTGAAGGAAACCCTGACTGCTTTCTGTCGCCCAGTGCACAAAATAAAGCCACTGTAAGCAGAACTATTATTCACCCAAATGTTCTCAGGAGTTAACGCACATTCCGGCTGATAAAAGGAAAGGGAATGGTTAGAATAGATTAGTTCAGGTTTTAGTCCTGATGTTAGAAAAACAAGTGAAGTTTAATTACTTCACTGCTCTGGAAACAGTCTGGAGATAACACGTCATTTATTGTTTCAAGAGAAAACATTAAATCTTAGCACAATTTCCTTTAATGTCCCAGGAACACTGATCCAAGCCTACAAGGAACCACTGAGTGTCCTGCTGCTAGTTTTGTAATGCTTTTGGATTTACAGCTCAAGTGCAGCTGGAGTTATAGAGGGAATGACCACCTGCTGCCTTGATTTTGCATGCAGACTTTATTTATTTATTTTGAATTTGCTGTGAGACAGGCTGGGCTATATTTCCAGTGCTAAGGATATTCCAAAGGTTAATATCCTCCCAAAACATTTTGTACTGTTAGGAAGACATGCCCTAATTAAAATGAGACAAGAACAACCTCTTCTGCTATCTTCACTTTCACGTTTCTTCAGTTTAGAGAGAAAATATATTCCAGAAGAATTCATTAACTATTTTCAGAGGTCTCTTATTAAGGAGTACCAAGCACTAACTTTTTAGCGTTTTATTTCAAAAGATTTTCTATTAAATCACCTACTTTCCTGAAAACACAGTTGAATAAGTAACAGATTTCTTCAGTAAAACTTGAGAAAACATCTAACGAAGGTAATTCTGGCAGAGTGAAAGCACTTTGGAGCACCAACTGTCTCCTACTGCATGTCTGTAACTGCCCTGCACTGCAGGACTTCCCCCATCTCAGCTGGGATCCTCAGTCATTAGTCATCACAATAAAAGAAATGCCACGGCAACATCATGTAGGTATTCAGAATGGCCAACACAGTCAGTAAGTATCAAGGGAAATCAAGCTTCACAAAGAAGAAACAAAACCTTCTTTAAAATTTGCTAGAAAATACCCATTACCTGTGTTTCTCCTATCAGAATACCCTGATTTACATTCCAGCTGTTCACAAAGTGTGATTCAGGATGAGAGGGGGAGCAGTCCTCAGCGTGTCCGTGGCACAACATTCAGTGGTGTTTCACATGAACAGATTACTGATAAGCACACACTGGGAATCACAGGAAGGGCTGGGGGTATTTCTGCACCACTCCAAATCACTGGGAGCTGGCACTCTCTGCATCTCCCGGGAAGTATCTGTCAAAGCACGCGAGTTGGAGCTTCTGTGCTTTTGAGAGTGATGTCATTGTTCCTCAGCCCAAACCAGCCTTCACTGAAGCTAAGGGTTCCAGTCACAAATAATAAGTTCATTATTAAAAACCCAAACAATTTTACTGAAGAGGATTATTTACGAACCTTGTGACTATAAAAGGAGAGGAACCCAGCTCCACGACACTTCTTTGGTTCTATGATCCACATTCACCATGTCTGACAGGTACAGTCTGAAAATACTCTCTATATAGTGACTTTACACAGGCTCTGTGTGTGCACTCTGAAAGCTTACCATTCTTTGACACCAAAATCTACTCTGTAAGAGTAGCAGTTTGCAGCCACCATAGCTACGGTGACAATATCCCGGCTGATGAGCTTGTTAATTTTTTCCACATTTAGAAAATTTGATTGTGTTTTTGGAACCCAACAAGAAATGGAAATACCCAGACACACAGGCAGGCAGATGTTACAGGTCTGGCAATACAGATAGGAGCAGAACAAATGTGGTGGTGAAGCAGATTTGCCACTATGCTCATACCCCAGCTTCAGGAGTCATTGGACAGGATGCAGCTCAACTGAAGAGCAGACCAAATTCTGCTATCTTGTTTCAGCAGAATATTATGAATGTGAATACAAGTCGAAGAGATTGATCTTAAACAATAACAGCTTTATAGAACTTTGAAAGACGAATTTAAGCACAGTTAGTATTACTCTTAGCACTAACACTAGGTACTAAAAAATCATTTACTGTAGACTGAGAATTCAGCACATGCCGAGTCATTTTATTATAGAGCTTTCTTTGATCATTAAAAAAAGTACAGGAATTATTAATAGACAACAAGAGATTTCTTTTTAATTGTCCTTCAAAAGTTGTGCATTATTTTACTGCATTTACTGTGGATTAAAACCAGACATTTTTGAACTATTTAGACTTTTTGTTTATTAGTTTTGGTAAGAATGCTGTTTTTAAAAAGAGAGAAAAAAAATTTCTTTCAAAAACCACCCCTTATAAGGATCTTTCTACCTAGGCTACTTTTCAGACTACTAAAATGCTGCGTTTTCCTAAACAAGTAACTGGATGAGATTGCTGGTACAACACAGGCATCACTTTCTTGTTGCAGTTTGCACCTTCCCTCCAAGTTTTCTATGTTGGCAGTTCCACAGAAGGTCAAACAGCATGAAATGTCACCCATAAAATCGGCTTAATGTTAAACAGTTGTTAAAATATGCTTGTTCTATCTAATGGATTTATGACTTATGGGAAAGTAGCAGCTAAAATGAACCTAATCAAGAACTTAAAAGAAGGAGACTGGCAAACGCACGAGTTTTGCCTCCTATTTTTGCAGGATTAGGCCAAGGGAAAAGTTGATAATCTTCTTTCTTTATGTTGTTTTACCAGCATCTCTCTTTTTCTAAACTTAAACTTGGGAGTCTTTCATAAAGGATCTTTCAGAAACTCCCATTTTCCCCTCAGTCATGTTACATGCATCCCTACATCCAAGCTCAGACTGCACCGTGCCTGCCCACTGCTCCCACATCTTTCTTCACAGCTGTGTGCTCCATCATTCTATAGCTATTTTTATACAGTTTACCCTTACAGACAGAGCATTCTGTACCCTACATGCTATTTGTTCACCTCTTATTCACACTATGTTCTTTCATTTGGATGCTCCCTGATTTGTCCAAAATAAAGCCATCATTCCCTTTTCCTTCTGGTCCTATCTCCCACGCGAGATGCCTATTGTGATAACAATCCCTGGTTTTCCTTCCTCTCATTTTCTTCACCCTCAAATGTTTAGGAAGTCAGCCCTGACATTTCCTGGACACCAGGAAGCATACACGTTTCTCATTCACAAGGGGACAGCTTCTCCCCATTCTCCTTGCCTGTCATTCATGAACAAGCTACAGCTTATTTGTACCAATCTTGCATTTTTTCTAATAACCCTTTGTAATGCTGATTAATCTTAGTCATAGACTAAGGTTTTCAGACTATTTTTTTTTCCCCACTTCTTATTTCTCCATGATCCTAGAGTAATTCCCACCTACTCACAGACAAAATAATCCACGGAGGAAGTCATCTTTTGTTTTAAACTTACCAGACATACAGAGGGATCAGGTAACACACTCCAGAATCCTCCAGATGATTCTAAGCAATAGAAGCTAATTCTGAAATACTTTTTTTCACCAATAATGCATACATGGCATTGCCATTCAGACTCCCTTTCTTGTTTTGTTGGGTTTTTTTCTTCCTGTATTAGCCTTTCCAAACTCAGAGATTGCCTCGCTATTTCCACTGAAGACACAAGAGATATTGCCTACCAGAGTCAAAAATAATCATTCACCTAGTTACTTCACAGGTCCTACTGTTTTTTGCTGTAGATATATGTGTTCTTTTCTCTTCTGAAACAGGGAATCTCTAGATATCTAGCTATCTCTAGATAGCTTTTTAAACTCACTCACCATGGAAAGCTCAGAAATGTCAGGACATTCTCATATCTTCTGAAATCTATGATTTCCTAGCAGGAAAAGCTGTGATTCACACCAAAAATACTGCACATTTTCCCCAGAAAACAGGGATTGACTAACTACCCTGGGGGACCCATGCATTTGACTTTACTTCCAACTAATTGGCACTACAGCCTCTTTTACCACTCCAAACACAGTTTTGCCTGGTTAACCCTCTTCATTGTGTGCTCTATCTGGCTGCAGGCTCCATGACTGGCGTACTTCCTGCCTATCTGTTGCCTAATTAAGTTTGCTTTGTAGTAATCCCTGCTGTCAGCTGTTTTCCTGGCTCAAGAACTGGCTCCTAACCTGACTGTCAGCCAAACCTCTTAGAACAGGGCCTTGCTCATATCCTTCCATGATCCTTCTGTCTCTGAGAGGCTGACGTACTCAAGAGATCACACTGAAGGTCTGTCACACCTTTCACTTACTGCCAACAGAAACACTTTAAAAAAGACTCTTGTTACAGCAAAGGGCACCTCTTCTCATTTTAAGAAGCTTAAAAAAATAATTAGTACCAGAAATATTCTGCAACAATCACAATTAGAAGATGGGCAAGTTTTGGGATGGTGTGAGAGGAGAGAGGTATGAAGAAAACAAGGTATTAAAGAGAACTTAACCTGGAGAAAAATTCCTACAGTAATTCTTAGTAGTCTTCCTGACTGCAAGGTGAAGTGTCTGGCAGAAAACAATTTTAAGAACATTTACAACTCTTCATCTGCTGTGAATAAACTAATGAACAAGAGCATCTGAAGGGTCAATGTTAGTCCTGTTGTAAGGAGTTAGATGGCAAGTAAAACATGACAGATTGTCAAACACTCCGTTCTATAGCCAGGAAAGGCTTAACAATTTTTATAAAGTAAGAAATTGGATACAGGGAAGATTTTACTCTCCAGAAGTTTTTACTCTTCTTTAGGAATCAGGAGGGGTTACTAGGAAACAGTTGTTGAACTCTTTGGTTTGTCCATACGGATCAAATCTCTAACACAACTTTTCATCTTTAGGCTTGGAGAAAGTGCCACAAATACAAAGCTAGAACAGAAGGCCAATTGTGGCAAGGCTCCAAAGAGGGAGGGAGAAGGTTGGTCTGGTCCTCTTCCCATCTGTCTATACACATAAAAGGAAATCAGTGGGAGTGATGGCATTGGTTGCAAGGATAATAGTACTTTACTCACCTCGATCACTAATGGTAGCAATGGCAGCTTGTGTAAGCAAGAAAATATCAAGTGTCTACTCCCAGGACAACATGCCTGCACCCTCAGCTCACGATGCCAGCATCAGAACAGAGAGAATCACAGCTTACTATGTCTTCAGAAGAGGAAGACCTATCACAGTAAATGGCAGAGCAATCTGACTGCCACCAGCTGACTACATGACTTTTCGTAGTCATCTCAGCTTAAACCCATACCAATAACATCTCACTTTCGAGAAGCAACATTTGAGAAAACCAGAGGCCTTTTTCAGGCTGGGAAGGAGAAAGAGAAAAGACATTCACTTGGTACAGTGAGACAACATAACTTCTTGTCAAGCTAAGACAACTCACAGCATTGTAGCATGCAGCTAGGAGCTTTTTAAATGCCCCATTTGCTCCCAAAACACTGGAAAGCCTTTAAAATCCTGGGTTACAACTCACATAAAGCACAATTACTTGAACAGTGACAGATACTTCTTCGCTGGGCTTTTCCAAGCCATCTGGAAGTGCTTTATGGAGTGCAGTTGGAGGACCCATGTTCTGGCTGATTTCAAATGTAAACACAGGTTCCCACCACAATTCCAAAACATGCTGCCCTTGCAGGCAGATTTAGAAACAGCTTCAGGTCACAGTCACCTCAGCCACCCTGGCGATCCAGCAACGCTACAATTTTTGGTTGATTTCCAAAGCTGTGGAAATCTTCTTAATGGGATATGTTTCCTAGAATATATTTAGCCTCATTCTGTGCACACGTCCTTTCAGCCAAACTGCAAAACAAATCATGGAAACACAGTTTGCTACCAGAGACTCCTTGGTTAGCCTGCTGGAATACAGTTGTTGACCATTACTGAATTCTGGGACATCTGTAGGTATGGTAAGAGGGGTGCCTGTCCCCTTGAAACGTCTTCACAAATGCACTTGAGAGTCTGAGAGATGATGTCAGACTCTACACGTGAACAGGTTTGGTCTTGATAGCCATTGCATAAGGGATGCTCTCAAATGCAACGAGCTCTGGTGTATTTATGTTGTTTCAGCTAGTATATGGTGTGGTTCTCATTAGGCTCAACGTATTTAGGTTGGGTCAGGAGGACATGTACAATAATTGCTTAATGCTGCATTTGGCAAAGTTAGTTCTATTACCTCAAAAAAAAAAAAATCTTGGCAGTTGTTAAAAAAGCAGCTGGCACATAAGTTGTTTGACTTAACTATTACCTCATTTTCTCTCAAAATATTGCCAAAACTTCTTAATGACAACGAACAGATGGTCAACATTTTTCAACCTTATAGATAATCCTCTTCCCAAATCAAATGATGGCATTTTATTTGTTTAACCAGAAGGGGATTTAAACAAGAATTAGGCATAATTTACATATATTCCATGACCAGTATCTACTAAGGGTGAAAGTACTGCAGTATTGTTAGAGATGCAACTCACAAAAATAATTCAACAGTATAACTCTTATGTTCAACGCTTACAGAAGGGTCTGGCTACTGGCTGGCTGCTGGTGCTCAGAAGCCCTGGTAGACAGCAGCCTGCCTGCCTTCCTAAGCTGCTGTGCACATTCAGTTATGGTGCTGTCAGTTCACCTTAGAGTTCAACCTAAGAGATCACATAATCAGCTGGTATAGAAAGAAGGATGAAGAAAGGAGAGCAACTGGGACAGGCTGATGAACTCTCTTACATGAGGTAGACATACACAAAAGTCTGAGATATTTCATCTTCAGATACGACTGAAAGACAATACAAAGACACAAAGAGATGAAACACAGAAAAGCAGGTCAGGACAATAGTTTAAAAGCAGCATTTCCAGACACAAGTCAGAAAGGAGACTGTAGCTTCTTCTGCTGTAGCCAGAAGAAAGTGACATGAATTGTTTATCTGTAGACAGGAAGAAAATGGAGTTAGAGATATTGTAGAGAATGACAGAAATTGGTTATAACCTAGCAAGAAGAGACAAGTCAAAATAGCATCTAAGCCAGCTAATTGACTAAAAAGATTCTGGTGTTGACAACAGCAATGACAACAGGAGGAAAGGAGGAGTTAGTTAAAAATGGGACATTAGCTTCTGACACTGCTGCATCCAAGATAACAGTAAGACGTTTGTAAGGACGTTTGTACAGGTCTGGTGGGATGTGCAGCTGATGGCAGAGGGAAAGAAAAGGAAAACTCACTATATTGAGACAGTGAATGAATAAATACTAAAATAGAGGAGAGGAACTGTGAAAGCCAAAGGAGGAAAAAGCTCTGAGGTGTACATGTCTACCAGACTCAAGCCCCTGAGGTCTGAATACAAGACTTTAAAAGTATTTCCAGGGGCCATTTACAGCAGCTGGACTGGAGGTTGCCTACAAGTGGAAAGGAAGAACCTACAATTAACACTTGGAGAAGCCCAAAGGTGAAATCAGAAATTACAGCAAAATATACATGCAGCCTAGTCAAAACTTTTGGGCTCTTTTGTAACAGGAAAAAAAAAAAAAAATTGGCTGTACTTATCCTAAGAGAACGATCCTGGAGAGAAATCTTTGGGTGTAGCTAACCAGGAGGGAAAGCCAGGAAGCTTTTTTGTTTTAACCTGGATGATGAAGAACTCACTCAAGAATTAAGCAGCATTTTATACGTAACTGAATTACCAAACCTCCTTTTTTGAGCTCACACTAACTAGGGAACTGATTCTATGTTCCTGTACATGAGTTTAGTGGGCTTTGCTACTCTGCACCATCTTGCTTGATCAAGCTTAAACATATTACAAGAATCAGTGATGCACTGTTAAGTGGCCAACATTTCTCAAGAAGAACTATAATGCAAGAATCCCTCCTCTTGGATGTGAAAAGATCTTTATAACTATGGAATGATCCCAGTATTACCTCTACCAGGCTGATTATCCACAGTTAGTACACTAAGACAACACTCGGAACTGGTCATATCTTGGCACTGTCACTCTGAAGGAAATGTCAACATTTCATAGTCTGGTTCAACTTTAATTGGTGTCGTGGGCCAACCAGCAGGCCCCAGATCTCGAAATGGCATCACTATGTCCTACAGTGCTTGTCAAGCAAGGTAGTAGGAAGCCACATAGGAACAGAAAGAAGTCTGAACCAACAGCTTAACAGAATTTTGTCTCCGGCAAATATGTTTGTGTAAAACACTGCCGCAAAAAAAATTCATTTTGTCGAGTCGACACTTCCACAGAAATTGTGTTTCTTCAGGAAATCCCTAAACTGTTCCAATTAAGAGTGCTTAACCAGCCAAAGCAGAATTCAGAAAACATTATTAAAAAATACAAGTTGTAATTATTACAATTTCATAGCAAAGAAATGTCAACCTATCTTCAGCTAATTATCACAAGAGAGGCACTTTGTACACCCAGTATTAAGTTGAGGGGATTAGTTCCAGACAAAAGTTAATCTAAGATCTCTTGCCAATGCGACATTAGTTTATGCTAGATAACAATTAGATTAAATCATCCAAAATTCTGACCTCGGGTTACGCTGTTCAGTGAATGGATGTTGGGGATCTGTCTATCTTTTCCAGCTTGTTTGACCTGCAGTAATTCTATCAAAAACTCTTTGATTGCCCACTGATAATTTACACTACATTTACTATCATGATTTTAACTCCAGAGAAAACCTGTGGAATCTCATGTATCCCTGGGTACACCGGCCTTTAATTCAGATTACAAATGCATTTTTGAGCAAAATCTCTCAATCTTACTCAATCTTTTGTATTTACCATGCTTTACTTCACATTGCAGTGTAGTCTTGGAGTACATAAATAGGATTTGAGTGAGGCTAGATCAGGAGATGGGCTCCACAGCATACCTGAGGTACTCCAGTGGTCCTTCACTTCATGGGACCAGACTCCATTTAGTGTAAAGCGTCCACAATGTCCTCAGAATCATTCTGCAGATACACTCCTTTCCAACCACACCAGTTGCTAGAAATAGCCTCTGTGTGGGATGTTTTTGGAGAGAGGAAAGTGTTTCTATAATGCCATTAGTAGTTTTCTACTTGATCATATCATCATACTTGAATGGGTTTTGATGAAGACATGGTGCATAAGAAATATTCACATTATTTGATATGATCACATATCTCAGGAAGGAAAAAAACCTAATAATAAAAAAATACAATTGGTAACATCAAATTCTCCCCACCTACAAAAACCCCAGCTGGGACACAGCCTCTGCTGAGTAATTTGGAGCCTTGGGAACAATTTCTAGAAATTCTTTTTTTGATGGGGGAGCTGAGGATGGGACTTAGCACAAAAAAAAAAAAAAAAGAGATTAGTATCAGCTGAAGAGTTCCAGTACACATTGAGCAAAGTTTAAAACAAACCCTAAGATTGTTATAAATTCCAAGATAAGTGAACAGGCATCAGGAGAAGGTATACGTGCAACAAGAACTGTGTCTGCTAGTTTATCTCTGTGAGTGTTTGAAAGTAGATGACAGCATATAAAAACAGAAAAGCCAACACTACCCTAAACAAATGCAAAATGAGCTGCAAAGATGAAATGGTGCAGGCCGTCTACTATTTAGTGCTTCTTCAAACTCTGCAAAGAGGGAAAATGCCCTCCTGGTTACTGCTGACTGATCTGCAGGGCATTCCTTTGCAAGACAATCATCAATACAGCATGGCATTTTCAACGGGCTTTATCCCTGTCCAGAAACTGTGGATCAGTGAGAAAGGGGAATAAATAACTCAGAGGATCACAGAATGGTAGGGGTTGGAAGGCACCTCTGGAGATCGTCGAGTCCAACCCCCCTGCCAAAGCAGGGTCACCCAGGGCAGGCCACACAGGAACAGATCCAGGTGGGGCTTGAAAGTCTCTTGAGAAGGAGACTCCACAACCTCTCTGGGCAGCCTGTTCCAGGGCTCTGTCACCCTCACGAGAAAGTTTTTCCTCATGTTGAGGTGGAACTTCCTGTGTTTCCCCTTGCTACCATTACCTCTTGTCCTGTCACAGGGCACAACTGAAAAGAGCCTGGCCCCTTCTACTTGACACCCACCGTGCAGATATTTGTAAACATTCATAAGATCTCCTCTCAGTCTTCTCCAGACTAAACAGCCCCAGGGCTCTCAGCCTTTCCTCTAAGAGAGAAGTTCCAGTCCCTTCATCATCTTTGTAGCTCTCCATTGGACTCTCTCTGGTATTTCCTTGTCTGTCTTGAATTGGGAGCCCAGAACTGGACACAATACTCCAGGAATGGTCTCACTAGGGCAGAGTAGTGGGGGAGGAGAACCTCCCTGGACATTATTTTTTTTAAACAGAATAATTTCTTCAGACAGTCCCAAAAATGTTCTAGCTGTAGATCCCACACTTGCACTAGAACTATATACGTTAGAAATTCAGGCTTTCACTAGCTGGACACTAGCATCAGAATTTACATTCACTTCCTCACTCATCATATAATACAGTTGATTTTTCCAGCTTCCTTCTTGTACTTCACAGTTTAATATAAAGCTCTTTTTCTACCCTATAGGACTGTGCATAAGACTTGTATGCAGAAGTAGGTTCAATAAGCATAATTTTGCGTTCAGACTGTCTCCCTTCCCAAAAAGGGTGCACGCACCAGGGTCCATTTGGGTACCTCCACTGAGTTCAGTCCTTCCATTTGACCTTTGAGAAAACCTCCAGAAAAGGTCCTAGCTGAGGCCTTTCAGGGAAGGTAAAACTTCTCCAATAAGAACTGGACTTCTGCACAAATCACTGGGCTGTTACCCATGAATCTTCACAAGACAGGGACTGATAAAGAGGAGAGAATGGCTGCAATGTGGCCCATGAGTTTTGCCATTGAATTACATAGAGCCAGGCTTTTCATTAACTTAATAAATACAAGGACCAAATCTGAATCACTGGTGAAGATGAAGGATGCTTTCATAACTGATTTCTTCTTGTGCAGGCTTCACAGTAAATTGGATTACATTTGAGGCTGTTCAGTGAAGTTTAATGAGTACGAGCTGCATTATGGCTTTTCAAAGTTAATGCAAGGCATTGGGACAACTAACAGAATGAAACTACTCTGGTAGGAGATGCAGAGTGGTGAGGCACAAGGACTCCCTAAGAGGCTGCTAGACACATACTGTACCACCCTTCCTTCTAAAAAGGATCCCAATATATTCCACAACAAGCCGACTCACTTCATAGAGATTAGTCTTCTACCAAGCTCTGCCTAAAGGAGGTTATACAAAAAATCACACCCCAAAACCAAGTATCTTGCACATGCACTAACAGTCTATAGCAAAAATAAGAACATGGGGGTTCTCCATGCCTACATACCATTTCTAGAAACATCTTTCACTAATTGAGCACTGGGCCTTAGGCACTTTTGATATTTTGATTGCCTAATTTTTTTTTAAAGCGTCTGGTCAGAAACAAGTTCATCTCATCTTGATCTGATCAGAAGTGCACCCAGGGAGGAAGACATTTAAGGACACTGCTTATATTGTTTTCATTGAGTTGTCAGCTTATTGTCATTTTCCTTGTGCTTTTTAGCTATTTCTTTCATTTAAAAAGAAAGCTTGGCTTTGTTCTGATCTGGTTAATTGTGCAAAATTGACGGCTGAAAGATTTTTTTTAAAACAAAATATGGATTCGGGGCATTGGCAAAGTCCCATCTCCCATTTGCTTGTCCTAAAATTAAAGGTTTTGCAGCAATGGAGAAGAAGCTAGGCAGGAAGCCAAGGAATTAGCCTCAGGCTGTACAGTCTCCTCCAAGAAACAAGCTGTGCTGTAGGATACATAACCACACCATCCTCTTTCCCAGTTCAGCCAGTCACCTCCTTATCCTCTGGCATGGCAGGACTCCAGTAGCTGCCTGCAGATGTCCAAGAAGGTGTCAGAAGGGCTCAGTATGGCTTGATGGAAGTAGTGTTGTAAAAGGGAAAAATTACCACTTCTAGCAGACAGTTTACTCCATGGACAGGTCTCAGTAGTATGGAACACGTGTTTGAAGGACTGAAAATGCCTACTGATACAGGTCACATAAGAAACAAGCTAAAAGCCAAATGAGTTCTCAGGTCAGCAATGAAAACAGCCTAAAATCTTTGTGACATCTTAACAAAAGAGATGCCAAGAGCTCAAACTGCAAGGTCAACAGTGTTGTGGCCAGTTCAAACAATCAAATTGAACCCCGGGAATGTAAAGAGACAGAAGAACCATGCTCATTGCTATCTAAAGGTCAAAGCATTTGCAGGATATTGTGTTCCAGAACCAAACTAGGTCTGTCCCTTACTGTATCTAATCACAAAAGGTGTTGAGGAATCAGCTTTCGCTCCTATTCTAGGTTATGTTGAGAACTTCCTTCCAAA
The DNA here is from genome assembly GCA_024336885.1 of Actenoides hombroni. NCBI lineage: Eukaryota > Metazoa > Chordata > Aves > Coraciiformes > Alcedinidae > Actenoides > Actenoides hombroni. The sequence goes on along the minus strand of WUAM01000413.1, from coordinate 1,124,723 downwards.
GTTCTTCTGCTTATCTGTTTCAACATGTTCTCACCCTGCCACATGATGATTTTAAATAATTTTTATGCTTCCAGAGCAAACATATCATCAGTTATTAAGAATTCATGCTCAAGTCTGTCTGCAATTAGGAGAACATTTAAGCCCACACTGATGATCGTTACTAAATAGCAACACTTTCTCAAGTTTAGTCCTAGAAAGCGATGCCTTGAATTTACCCACACTGTGTCATGAAATACACAGGAATAAAATAATCAGGATTGCTAGTGTTCAAATAAAACTTAATTTGTGTTCCCTCAGAGAATGACTTTTCAATACGATTTTAGCAAGAATAGCTGTTTTATTAAACAAGACAACTTGTATTGTTTCCCTTCTCCTTAAGCCCTTCCAAGTTAATTCTTCAAGTACGTACAAGGCAGCTCTTTCCTCCTTTCATGTCCATAAGCAAAACCTTAAGATTCATTTTGATACATGCTAAAATACTTTAGAGACCTTAAGAGAAAATATTAAGTAGATGGTATCTGTTCAAAAAATAACATTGCAATTGAAGCCAACAGCTCTGCATTACCCTAAGATAGGAAATCACCAGATGCATTAAGATAAAAGTTATAACCTTCTCATACCTTCCAAAGAAATTAAAGATTTTTACAGAAAATGTGCTTAAACATTTGGTTGCTTCAAATGCAGACCTCAGGGAGAGGCTTGAGCTAAATGAAAGGCTTTCTCAACGGCAAATGCTTAGATTCATTCAGAGTTATTGTTTCTTCACAAATACCCAAGTCAAAACCATTTCCACAAACAAACAGAAGCTGTAACAGTAAGGACTGGGCAAAATCCGTACTGGAATCCCACAGTGCATTGATTTTCCTTTTAAATTCTTGTAATCTACTTAAAAACCATCTGACTTTTTTTTAACGAGGGCTCAAAATCACATAAAGAAATGAGATTCCATTGAAGACTCATTGCAAAGGTAGGAATTTGTAAACCTTTAGAACAGCTTTTGAGATCTTGGCCAGGGACATTTGAAATGCAGCTGCTCTTCATCATTTCTCTTGTTTCGTGAGGTCATTAGATTGAGAATTTCATATATTAACTTGGGTGTTACTTATTTACTAATTTATTAAAAGATTGGTGAGAGACACAAATTGTATTAGTGAAACTGAACCTACCCGTGCACCCTTCTCCGGGAAACATTTGCATCCAGCGCTGCAATCGCGGCCCGCGCACGGCCCACTGTAAGACTTCTTTCCACCCTATTAAAAAAAAAAAAAAGAGAAGAAAATTGCATTTCATACCTATTTGTCAGCTCAAGATCTTCTCTAATTACCACATTTGCTCTCAGCACTGCTCATCTACATGACATTTGTGGTGTGAATTTGCTGGGAAATAAGTGGCAAAAGCTAGTTACATTTTAGCATCTCCATAATTGGGTCATTTTCAGAATCACCCAATAGACAAAGTTGGTTTAAAAATCCTTCAAGGACAAGTGAATTTGCAGAAGTCAATGCTACATAGCAAGGTGTTGAGTACTTTCTGGGCCTACCAAACCCCATAAAACTAGATAATGTTTTGAGATACTCATTACACTATTGGGCCAGGATCACAATCAATAATTAGAACTCCGGGCTCAGCCACCCTGCATACCCAAGTATCTCTCCATCAGTGAGAACTATCAAGACAAATTTCACTTTGTGGCTCTTGCACATTTTTTAGGACAAGAAGCTGCACCCCCTGAGCCACAACAACAGAGAAACTCTGGGATGAGAGAGTATACACTTTTTAACTAAGATAGCCATGCAAGGAAACCATTGTGGATCCGGATTTAATCTGAAAATATATTCTGAATTTGCTGCACTAGAATTAGTAATTTCAAGGATAATTGCAATATTTATGTAAATCTCAAGTCCCTACAGCACAAATTTAATTCACAGCAAATACAGATTGTGACAGCACGTGAAAGTCAAGTACATGAGTTGAGTTTAGAGAGTTTGACCCACTTTCTCCCACACTCAACAGGCTTGAAATACTGGTCTGTCAAAAGCTCTGCAACACTACTGACAACACCGTAATGGGCCTGGAATAAGCTCAATTTGGCATTGTAATTTAGCCACTCACTAAGAACCCCCTTCTCTAAGGAAACTGTCTTTCACTGTCAAGCATGCTCAGGTACAGTCCCCAGGTTTTGGAACGGTGAACAAAATAAACATCTAAGCCTCTCATATCAAGATGACCAAACTAAGTGATGGAACAAGTTCAGACTGGAATTGAACATTTCCTTACTAAAAGCACTCAGAGAATATTTTTAAAGCCTTTAAAACTTCCTGACATCTGTCAGTGAGCAACATGAAAAATGAAAAGCAATTCATGCAAGTTTCAATGTACTTTTGAACTTCTTTGCATCAGCTTTCTCAGAGTAACTAGTCTGACATCCCTTGGGAAGTTTTCTGCTAAGGGTAAATAAAAACCCCTCTACGCACCCTGCCCTTCACACTGTTTTGCTAAATTAAGCACCTCTGTTTTGAAGGCAGCGTTGAATGAACAGATACTAACAAAAAGCCTTCAATCCAACCCCCCACACTTCCCTACCCTGAAGGGAGCATTAACCCTTGCTGCAAAATAGTCCTAATAACCTTCAAGCAATCTGAAGAGCCATCAAGTACCAAAAACCCAATAAGCAATACTTCTGCAGCCTTTTTGTCAGCTTTGTTCAGATGAGACCCCATTAGATACGGGGCTTTTCACTACATAGTAACATCCTATGGTAGCGTCTAACACAGCACTTGAGGAGAAGAGAGAAAGAGGGAGACATGGCGAGGGAGGCACCAGTGCACGCAATTCGGACCCTAGGCAGCAGGAAATAAAAAGTCAGCTTAATGCAGTAAGGGTAAAAATAACAAAAACAAAACAAAAGCCCCAAAATCACAAAAAAAAAAAAAAAAAAAAAAAGAGCAGAAAAATTGTATCCAAAGGTTACATAATAGACTGCAAGGCTATCTCCAAACTGCTCAGACAAGGAGTGATCAGCATGGACCTGAGTCTGCAAAGTACACTGGCAAAGGCTCAGTATATAAAAACTGGTCTCTGTCTTGACATGCTGCCGAGAGGTCATTTCTGACCACAAATATTACTAAGAGTTCTACGTCTGGTTCTAATACCACTTCAGAGTGAAGTTCACCAAGACACACCTTCTGTCACAATTATATATGCATATTCTGCAGTGGAAATTCAGACTTGGTGCTAGGCACAATGTGTGCCTCTATTGCTGACGTTACATTTACACTCTGAGCAGATAGCTTTACAGCTCCACAGGATCCAATTATACTTGCCCAGGTATTCAACCTTAAATTCTCCAGAGATTTCAACCTCTAATTTATTTTTTCTCCAGATTATTCTTTGTTCCAACAGTCATTTGCATGAGTCTTCGGATCCTGTGGTTCTGTTAATTCTGCTTGCCTCCTAAGAACGAGTCCTGGCAAAGAAACTTCATGTCATCACAGATCTGGATTCCTCTAAGGTCACTGCCTTGCAGCACTTGCTGTCTCAGAGCACTGAAGCTCACCTGCTTAGAAACCCCCCCCATCTCTGGTTGCAACCAGGTCATTCCCAGTGGCAGAAGACTGGACAAAAAGCAATCATTCTTTCCATCCTTGATGTTCCCCACAGAGCTGTGGTGAGCAAATATGCTTCTAGTCAAAATCCCACTGAAGTCAAATCTGTCCATTGAATTTATTGGGATCAAACTCTCACTGAGGTTTATTAGAAACTGAAAATAAGTCCCTATTTTGTGTAAAACTGTGTTCACAGTGTATTTCTAGGTTCCTTTTCACAGCGTGAGGAGTCATTTTGCTCATGTGTGAATGAAAGCATTTGGAAGGGAAGCAAACCAAAGCCAGTTGGCTCCAAACCAGGTGTTACATGTCCTAAGTATTTCATTTAGGGGAAGTGGCTGACATCAGACACTCCAAGGCTACTTAAATAGCAAACTGCCATGTGCATAATATTTATGAAGACAAGTCAAAAGACAACATGTAAGATTCTAGACCACAGTGCTCTCTTCTGAAAAGGTTTAATACATTTTTCCATTCAAATGTATGAATGCATAGGTCATTCAAACATTTATAGATTGTAATCTGAACGTGTAAGCATGAGCCCCTCATACTTGTTCTGTGTATGTCACCAGGGAAGAGATTGTTTCCAAGTGCTCTGAGATATATTTCAGATTGATGAATATGGCTCCTCAGAACCAATAAGAATTAAAGAAATAAGGGTACTGGTTATAGTGGTAATCACCACCATTATAACAAATTAATTAAACTATTTTAATTTCATTGACTATAAGTAGATCAAGGTTTTTAAAACAGAAACAAAGTAGTAGCACTGATAAAATAAATACATTCTCTGAGATTTAAATAGCTGTAATAGAAACTGAGTGACATATCTACTGATTTTAATTGAGTTATTTTAGTCTTACATGGGAACCACTAGCATTTTGATGTAGGAGAAACCACTTTATTTAAGAAGCATTGATATGAGTGCGAAATCACTTTTGAAAGATATTCAAAAGCAAGAGTCAAGTGTAAGAACAACTTCCCTCTCCTGCTTCTAGTGTACCTCCATCAAGCATTTATGCACACAGTTGACTCATTCAGACGGAGTGCCATTCAAATCTTTCCATTGACTTCAGCTTGTTCTGGAGTGGAGCCAAAGAGAGTAAAGAAACCTGACAGCTGTGATGCTGTAAGAGGTGTCCCAGACTCGTGTTCATCCCAGTTTCTCTACAGCACACAGGACACCAGAGTAGCTGCAAATGATCCTGAAGGCCTTGCCTGCAAATCCAAAGAAAACTGTACCTGCAGCACAGGGGGGACTAAACCAATTAACACAGAACTTCAGTGGGAGACTGCCAGGCAGCACAGCTCGGATGCATGAGCTGCAGCCCAACTTTGCTTCAAAAGGTCTGCTCTGTATCCAAGAGTCAACTGCAGAAGACTTGAAATCTCTTGGCTGAAGACAATGATTTCAATCAGCTAGGAAGGTGAACCCGCAAGCCAGCAGAGGGATGTGATGAGGACACGTGTTGGGAAGGGACAGCAGAAAGGTTAAAAACATCATCTTTAACACAAGGAATTTAAAGTAGCAGTGGTGATAATGGGAAAATAAACTGGAAACTTGTAGAAAAGCATGGATTCTAAGGAATGCCAGCATGCAAAATTGGAGGATGCAAAGTACACTGAAAAAAGAGCACGTCCATGATAAAAGAAGAAAAAAAGAGATTAAAAAAAAGTTGTTGCTGATAAAACAAAGTGAAAGACTCTCAGACTTGAATAAAGACGTATGGTAGAGATGAATTTTTTGTCCCCCAAAGACTTATTTCCAGTAATTTCCCAACTCCAGTTAAGGACTGCTCCAGTCCAGAGGAAAATCCTTTTAAGAAACTTCATAATCAAAAGCTGGCAATAGAGCATAATGAAAATTTCTGCAATCTTCAAGTAAACATCCTTCATATAGTTCAGGATCCCTCTGCTGATGACTAGTAAGAAAATCATATTTACAGTTCCAGATATTCAGATCCTTGTAGAATTTCATAGTGAAAATACTAATGGAGAGTATCTGTTTACTTCATGAGCTGTGTTAACCTTACTCTTTTTAACTTTCATGGCATATAGGAATTAAGTTCATTATAACATTTTCTTTGTCTATTATTATTCTAGTAGTTGCATTACGAAACTCAGAGCCCAGTTCTGAAAACACTTCCACATGTGTTCAACTCTTCCCTCTGAAATCAGCAGCCTCTACTTTGCTGTGCATGTGTTAATAAGTAGTTGCCTTATTGACATGAAAGAATGTCAAGGCTAAAAATCCTTGAAAAGCATGATAACCCAGGAACCATGGCAACCTCTGCACTCTGAAATGGCAGCGTGACCCATCCCAGAGAGCATAGCATGATGCTGCAAATGGATTCAGTAATTCTTCCTAACAGGAGGTGTCACAGAGCAGAAATACACTGACAGTCTCGCCAGTTATGTTGTACAAAAACAATTGCTGGCATTTGTTTGGCAGTGAAATATTGAACAGGTGAGAATAAAATTAAACATGTCAGCAAAACATCAGATAAAATTAAAATACAAACACATTTTTCCCCATGAAGAATATCAAGTGCCTGAATTAATTTTGACTACCTTCTTAGTGAGATTCCCCAAACCCTGACTTGCCCGGTCCCCTAGGGTTTTTTTGGTAGTATTAAGAGCTTGGCTAAGCCTAGGAACTAGTAATAGGAACTTTTATTTTATACTCAGGGATAGATAATCAATGGGAAGCAACAAATGAAGAGAAAGTCCTAAGTGACTACTAAACAGAAGGATGATACAAGCCTCTGAGCAAACTGCCTCACCTGACACATCCCAAGAATTCATCTTTCTCAGGCCACATCACCATAGTGCTTCATAGCTGTACAGCCATCCAAGAGAAAAAGAGACTACAGAGATACTAATGACAGGGTACAAGCAGGAGGAGAATTTTAGCAGAATACAGTGCACAGTTTTTTTGTTACTTCCAGTCACAGGGACTGCCACTTTTCCTTTGTTGCTGAAGCATTTCATGCCAAAGCATTTCCTTCTTATCCAGCCCAGCCACCAGCACAAAAAAATGTAGAAGGCAAAGCAATGAAACAAAAGTAAATAAAAATTACCCCATGAAATAAAAATTGGTGGAAACTGCTCTCCAGGTCTCCACTTTCCACACTACAAATTTCTCCTATGATTTGCTGCGTTAAAATCTGGTGTAAAACTGTGACAAGCCTGGAAAAGCATTTTCACTAACTCCAGCAGGATTAGAGCCTAAAAACCCATAGATTCAAAAGTAAGAATCTGTAGAGTTTAAATACTAACCTCACTAACCACATGTAAAGCTTTACACAGCTTAAGCCCTTCTCTTGTCCCGAGTATCACCTCATTCTTCTTACAGTGCTACAGAAATGATCGGCCTCCAAACACTGCAGCAGTAGAATGGTCACGTACTGGTTATTTGATGTTAGCAGAGTTGAACCTGGCTCTGAACAGCTCCATCTTCTGATATTTTTCAGTTTTGTTGCTAGGATTACACAAAGCTGTAGATACTTTTTTCTGCATAGTCCATCAGTCGATGAACATGTAGTTAAAACCAGATGGTTACATGAGCAAGGACACAACACAAAGCCACAAGCTTATCTTTTACCGCACAAAAGGTCTTTCAAATGGAGCTATTAAACATGAATTTGTAGCTAAGATACTAATTCATTTTAGGGTTCACTGACTTCTTTGGTTAACCAATGTCCTCAAATATTTTCATTCATTTCATAGAGCTGGCAAATATCTTAACTGGCAGCTGAGACTAAATGATAAGCTACTAACAGAAACCAACCCTCCTCCAATTCAAATGACACGCGAGGTTACAAAACTTGGAGGAAACCCTGGCCTAGAGAAACTAGTGGCAAATTCTAACTGAAGCAAATTCTGTCCCATGCCCACTCCTTGCTTTGACTCCTGCCAGTGAGACAGGAGGGCTGTTGCATTGAAAGATAGTTTTAAAACAAAACAAAATTAATGTTAAATATCAATTCTTCCACTTGACATGCATAGCAAAAAGGAACTGATGTCTTTCAAACTATAGAAGCATTGCTTGACCTTCATTTTTGGAGGAAACATGGAGTTTGGAGATAGAGTTTGCAGACTTTTTATTCACTGAAGTAATTTTCACTCATACTAATAACATCATAAATTTCTATGAAGGGAAGCATTCTCCAAGTAAAGGATTTCCAGAGTACAAATTTGCCTGTGACAGCTCCTGAGTATACTGTTTATTATATTTGGGGCATACAAATGGCCACAGACCTTGATTACACATGCTAGTAGGTTGGAAAATTCATAAGCAGAGATTGGGTGATCACCTGGTCTGAAAACATGAATAGTAAAATTCCAAAAAGCTTCATGTGGTTTAGAAAATCAAAAGCTTTATCCCTGCAGCTACACAGAAGGAACGTTTCTTCCGTCGTGTCTGCCAAGGTTGCTGTTAGTGGCTGGAAAGTCATTAGCATCAGCCTCATCTCTGCTTCAGCCTGGTCTCCCCAGCCTGCAAGGCCAGTGCTCAGAATTTAAGTATCCTGCAGTTATTCCAGCAACCACCTGAGTGGCCAGCGGAGTGGATCAGCCACCTTCTATCTGAGTGATTAACATCAGGCTATTTTAAAATACTCAGTATTATGACAAGTATTCTAAAAAAAACCCAACCAACCAAACCTGTAATTTCTTTTAAGACTTTATCCACGCTGAGAAAGTTTCCTGATCTTTAGGATTCTGTCAGAAATCCTTGTTCTTCTAAAGAGGCAACTTCGTAGCCAGAACCAATTAGACTATTTATACCGTTTAATACACAACAAGACAAAGCTGTGTAAGAGCTTTTGTTAATTTTGTTTCTTTTGCTTGTTGAAATGCACAATGTGTTGCTTAACAGGTGACATTTAGCCAGACCTAAGGAAGGTGGCTGTGTGCACTACGGACATGCAGGCAGGACACTGCACTCCTGGGTAGGCATCTGCTCCTCTGCTGGAGGCCCTGCTCTGCCTGGAGTGCTGAAGGACCCGGGGAAAAGAGTTTTTCATTCCCTGCACCCTGTCGAGTGGGAGGAAGTTCTCTGCATTAACTCCCCAGTACCCCAGCGTGCAGCAGCAGAGGGATGGCCGGGAGACCCATTCTCATGCAAATGCAGCGGTGCTGACAGGAATAGCTGAATTATTGCATCTGCAGGGAAAGGCCCTTGCGGAGAACACGCGGTGTCACTTCGGGGGAAAAAGAAACGCACAGTTTCTTGGTTTAATTTGAAAAGAAACTGCCCATTAGTTTATGCATCCCAAAACAGGTCCATTTGTATGGAAAGGAGTCACATGAAACTTACATAAAAGGGAATTTTAAGAGCACATTCACATATTATTGCAGCACATAACACTGAAAAACGCCACGGACGTTGGCAAAGAATCTTTCTGTACGTTACTTTTCATCAAAGCTGGGTATATGCCAAACGAATCAGAAAAAAAGCCCAACATTACCCTAGTTCTGCAGCCACACACAGCTAAGCGCTATTGAACACAGGGATTCCAAACTCAGACATAACTGTGTTATTTATACCATTTAGCACAAGTATTTACCAAGTTTGTACCTGCCCAACAGCTCTATCAGCCTCGCACAGCTCTCTGCCACAAGCCTCCGCCTAAATCCAATACACACTGCCAACTAGTGCATGTATTTATTGTGCTGAAGTTGCTCAACAGATTAGTATTTAGGATACTAAAACCCTTGCTACCAAGTAATTGGATATCATAAAAAGTAACGATGATGAAGTTGTAGGAGGTGGGCCTTATAATCAATACATACTGTGCAGTGTATGTATATGACAAACAACATCACGAGCCAACCCAAGCCTTTATAAACACCACAAGCAAATCAACCGTAAGTCAGTTTTAAACCAAAAATAACTCACAACACTGTGCACTCTCATCAAACAATCCGCTTGTAGACAGCTTCTCACTTCATCCTTAAATGTCCCTGTGATATGTATAAGATTCCACACAAACTTAAAGGTACTCATGTAGCTTGGAAACAAATTGTCATGAACACCTACATTCATTCATTGACTGAAAGGACAACCTGATTCCAGCTACCCTTCAACTTCTGACAGCGCCCTGCAAATGCCATGGAACAGATTAAATGTTTTGGTTTGGTTTTTTTTTCCCAAAACTCCTCTTTAGTTCGTTTTCTCCAAACAGATGAAGTTTCCAGCGTTACAGCCAGTTTTCAAGCCCAATCATAGATATCATCCTTTCACATTAACATGGATCTTTAAGCCATCTTTAAAACAGTCGCATCTTTTCTAACTGGTTGCCAAAACAGGAGCACAAACTTCTACAACTGTAAAGCATTTGCAAGCAATACAAAGTTTCACCGTCAAAAAGAAATCCCAGACAATTATAATCCTGTAGAAGACTCTTCTGCAAATTCACCATGAAACTAACCATCCCCCTGTCAAACATAATCTGGATGTTTGCTTTCATTAAAGGGGAAAAAGTCTCAATGCATTAAGTATATTTTGTAAGGACACTGCTTTCCAAAACCTGAGATTTTCAAGCCTGCTTTTCTGTACTCAACATCTACAGAGTTCTGATGCATGAGAAATCACTCATTAAACTAACCTTTTCTAAATGGTATAAAGTAAGGTTTGAACAAAAGCTTTTCACTCAACTGCAACAGAAATCAGGAAAAGAAGTAACTTCATTTCAACTCAAATGCTTATCCAGAGGCTTATATAATTGAGGTCAGTACAACCACTCTTTATATACAATTTTACTACCTTTCTACAGCTTTGCATTCATCCCAGACACAGCTGAGCCAGTGGACAAGCATCACCCCTGGAAGTGACTTAGCTCCTGCAGCTTGTAAAAAGCTCGAACAATTAAACAAAACTAGGGGAGAAAAATCTTCACCAAAAGTCAAGGGAATGCCCATAGTACTTATTAGGTAAACATTCCCAGAAGGTAAACTGAGTATGTCCATCATGTTTCGTCCTCCAATTTTACAGACAACACAAACCACCGACTTTGAGACGCAAATAATAAATTGCTGCCATGGTTTCCTTTTCGAATACACCATTCCCCAAATCATTTGTTAAAACAAACTTTTTTTTTTTTTTTTTTAAATGAAAGTTCCAGAGCTGACAATCAACCAGCAAAACCCAAGGAAAACATTGGCAGAAACTGGCTGCGCTTTTAGTGATGCTCTTGGCAATACGCTGATGGATTAAGAAGTGCGGGAGGAAGCTGCATGTGAACTTCCACTCCAAAGCTAACTACTAATCTCTCCCTGGATCTTTCAGATTTCAGTCAGAGAAAAAAAATAAAAAACTCTCTGGTGAAACTCCTTACTCTGATGGAGTTACACTAGGGGTCAATATAGTCCTATGTGTGGGAGAGAGCTGGTATAAGGATGCTTGATCTGTCTCCTGGGGACTCAGGGAAGAGTGGAATGAGCACGAGGAAACACACAGCTCTGAGCATGAGCAAAACTTCTTAACAGAATTGGCTTTTGAGCCATTTTTACCCTCAGCAGACTCAGCCAGCACCAAAACACTGTCAAAATCAGAGATGGAAGCTGTAAAATGGGAGCTACAGTCAGTTAACTACCACTACATTTGAATAAACAAGACTTGCCCTGATTCTAGTAAGCTTCCTTTTCCATTGCCATTCTGTTTGCATCGTTGAAGGGATTGTGAAGTAAGTTCAACTTGTGTAACTGATCCTTCCTGAAGATATCACCAATCCTGGGCAAAATAACACTGTTTCTTTCAATTACTTCCAGTTTGTGCCATTAAATTCTCATTTTCTCTCCTAAATGAAGTAAATCAACTAGTAGCAAAAGAAATAGCCGTAATTCCCCTAATTCCACTTTGTTTCAATACAGTGCACATACAGTAGACATAATTGCCTTGAACAGAAATTAACTTAGGCACATGCTGGTTTTCCTCAGTGAAGGCCTCGGAAACAGCCTTAGAGCAATAGCCCTGTGCGTACAGAAATTCTGAAATCAAAATGAGAGTATGCATTACTTCTGCTCTTGCAGAAAAGATGAGAGCCTCCTCAATTGCCTTAGCTCCCCCAAAGGCTGACCCCTGACCAAAGCAGTTCCACTGCCTGCCCTTCCCTGTTAGGGATGACTCTGAACATGACATTGAAAGAAAAAAACCACAATTGCACTGTTCCCTCGTCAGGAATGATCAACTTGAGAACGATGAAAATACCTTCACTAGTGTAACAGAAACAGCATTACTCCCAAACACAGGGAGGGAAGTGTGTCAAACTCACTCTGTTACCTGTCACTTTTATTTTAAATAAATATGCCATGTAGCTTTTAGCCAGAATGTGGCACATGGTTTTTGTGATTAGCTCAAAGGACAAAAAAAGATGTTTGGAATATTCCAGATTCCTTCCTTGTCAGGATTAGGAAAAGATTGTCCTTAGCTCTGAATATCCAAGTACACACATTTCCATAGACACTGAAAATACCTAGACAGCTACTTTTCTCCACAGCAAAATAATAATGACAAAAACACTACTGATTCAGTCACAGCCACTTTTATGCCACTAATATTTTCAGAATATGTACCCAAAAAGCCTCCTGTATTCCTCCCCATGGCATGGTACATAATAAAAAAGCTTAGGATTACGTCATCAACCACATTATTTTGACAAATAATTGTTATTATAAAAAAAAAAATCATCATCTTTTGGGGAGGGAATGCTCCTGTTAATAACTGCAGGAAGGATTCCAAATCTGCACTGGTCTCACACAACACCTCGCACTCAAATTCCTCATCTCATTATCAATACACGCTGCTTAAGAAACTCTGCCATCCCACCCTTAAATACCAAAGGACTACAGTTTACAAAAAGAAAATTAGTGATTAGGAACTTGGTTTATTTTTTTAAAGTCTTTCTGTAAACAAGAAACCACTGCTGCTGGAAGTCTGTCACAAATAATAGAAATTATACCCAGATGGGTCTACATAAACGATTAGCTCTGCCTGTATCTCAAGCTAATGGTTATGGCCGTGGCATTTGTCCCTTCAGGTTACTAAAAAACCTACCCCAGATTAAGTTTCTAAAATAGGATGACACACGTCAGCTGCAGACAGGGTGGAACCAACCAAGAACCACTCCCATACGCAGAAACGGTTTAGTTAGCAAAGTATTATGGCTGCCAGGCATAAAGTTCATCCAGCTTTTCCACTTCACTTACAACACCTAAATCAAAGTCGCTCATTCTTCTTTTGGGGATGGAACAGATAAAACAACACAGCCAACTCATTTTCTCTGTACCTGGGTACCTCCTCATTACTAATATCCCTGGAGGTTCTCTCATTGACTGCAGCAAGAATATGCTAAACTCATTGCAAGCAGCACAGTGAGGCATCCCACTGTGTCATGTCCATCAAGTCTTCTAATAAAGACTTACTGCATCAGCTCTGGAAAGTATCAAGCACACTGCGTGTTCTTGGATCATACAACTGCAAAAGAAACCAGGGAAGCACTTCAAAGCGTAGTAGCATTGAGAAATCGCTCCCCTTTGGGGAAAAAAGGTGTCTGCTACTATGATGTTTGGTTTGGACACTGTACAACGGGTGCTTGTTGTTAACGAACCTTCAGGCACCACAGTAGTAAGTATAATTAAGAAAAATTGGGGCTTTTTAAAGTAAATATCTTTGGAGCTGTTCCACTATCCTCTATCTATTTCTAGAATACTATTTCTATTTTCAGGGAGCGGACTTACCAAGTCAGAACACGCTTTTCTCCCAGGACCATGCAACTATGACCTCTTGGCTGCTAACTACTTTGCAATCTTGACCTGTGATTTACCCTTTATAGGAAATGTAAGATGCCACCAGATCAGCTGTACTATTTACAAAGATATTGGGCTAGTGGAAATGCCAGTGAAAAATCAGTTCCTTTCTGTTAAAATGAAAACTAAAGGAATGACACTCAGAGTACATCCTTATAATTCTGCACGCACCTTCAGCTGAGCAAATTCAAAACAATGAAAGAGTGAAATCAGACATGTTGTTCTTCTGTAGCCCTACAACTCTGCAAAAGAAAAGTTTCATAAAAGGCCCATCCAAGCAGCAAATGCAGTTTAAATGCCCTTTGAAGTCCAAAGGCTTCCCCTTTAGTCCCTCACAGAGGATAAATCAGTTGGCAATTAAGAATTTTCCAATACTCTAAATACATCGGAAATACAAAAAGTAACAGGTGGAAAATCAGGAAGAGCAGATGATGTGAAAAAAGCACAAGAGTATCCATTTGAGATATTATCTCACCATGCAAGCAGGCTTACCTAACTAAACATGGATTTATTAAAGTAATTCCCTTTTCTAAGCACAGTTGTAGACAGTAAAGAGACTTTGATGAGTTCTTTTATCATACTGATGATGATAACCATGTTTCTAAACACAGCTTATCTGTAAGCACATTTATCTCCAAGTCCTCTACCAACGCAGTGGTGGTCCTGCAAAGCATTCTTCAAACAAGCAATCTCAGGGAGGAGACAGGGAGGGCAAAAATTTTATCTACTGGAAATACTACATTTCAGACATTTTTTTCATTCCATATGGAACAAAGGTTAGGAAAATAAAATCCTGAAAAAGTAGGCTTTCCGGGATAAAATAAAATGGATAGTTTTAACACTGGAAAAAGGCACATCTTTCATACTCTGCAACAAGCCCCAGGAGCTTAAGTTTCAGCAGAGTGTGAAATCAAGAGCTGGAGGCACAGGCTGTTGAGCGGCTGGAAGACAGAAAAGCAGCCAAAGACCAGGCAGAGAGAAAACTTCCTTCCCAGCTTCCATCTAGTTCAACAGATTCCTTGTGGCCTTTCAAGTTCTACCCAAGCAGTGTTCTCCATGACAAGGAGCTTCTTCAAACCCATGAGGGCAAATAAAACAACAGTCCATGAGTTGGAAGCCAGCAAAAGCAAGTAACATCCCAAAATGCAGACACAAATGGCAAGGCTGAAGGGGTGCAAAGAAGAAAGAGAAGAGCTCCAGAACTGTCAGTGAAGAATAACAAGCGGTTGGAGGACACGAGGCTGGGAATTAAAGACTTTTAAATAACAGAAACAAACCCCTTTTCACATTCTACCCACCCAGTGGAAACAGAGCTACAGCCAAGTCTACTTCCTCCCTTTGCCCCAGCAGAGTACTTCTGGGTTGCTCTGAGAGGGGCAGCTCTGCCACATTCTGCCATGCTCTTCTAGCTTTGCTTTCATACAACGGCTCTGCAGGGACCTTACTCCAGGGCCCGGAAATTCAAAGAGTGGGGTAAGCCAAATTTGCAGAGGAACCTCTACATGAAACTGTGGATTTCTGCATTTCTTCCTGCTCTGTACAGCAGCAGTGGCATAGCCCCCAGAAAGGGTCCCTGGACCCAATCTTTGAGCCTGGCTGGACACGTGTGCAGAATGAACATAGCACAACAGTCCACAATTTAAGATGATCACTCAAGACTTTGAGGATTGTGATGTATCTAATGAATGCAAGGTGTGAAAACAACCAGCAATTTTCTTACTACAGAACAACTCCACCTTCATCATACTTACATAATGCACACAACACGGTATTATATTCAGTATTACCACAGTTAGTTCACACTGATTTTCTGGGCTGCCTTTCTCACTTCACTGAGCTTTTGGCTTTTTAAGAGAAGGCAAGGAAACTATCCTTTCATGGTAAAACAACCCTGCAGTAATTCGGCCAGTCAAGCCCTTCCCTGCAGGGCAGAACTGATTTGCTTAAGGATTCCTCTCCTGCCTACCCATCGAGCCCATTACTAAACGGTTAAGCCAGATGTAAATTAGACAGCGACTTGAGAAACCAAAAATGGATGTGTTCCACATGGTGAAGAACACCACAGCTATCACGCTGACTTCTTCCTAGCGACACTGATAAAGGACAAGTGAGAAAGGGAGAAAATATAAACTGAGGTAAACTATAAAATGTCAAAGGAAATTCAAGTAGGTCCATTTTGTGCCCATCTATTTGATTTACTGTTTGGCCTATTTAATTTCAAATAAGGCTCCTAAGAGGAGTGGATGTCTATTCATCAACTGTGGATGTTGCAAACTTCTGCCAAGACAAAATGTACAGTCTCTGTTACAGATAATCTTACCTGTCTGGAACAGGAAAAGACAAAATGCCTTTATACCATTTATCTAGATTAAACAGATCAGAGGAGGTATAGCTTGATGCAGTATTTTGACAGGATGAGAGTATGTTTGCTGAGGAGTAAGTACTGATTAAATCGGAGACAATGTGTGCCACAAACACTGCCACTAAGGAAACCAAAAAAGGACAAAAAATAGAACTGGCAGAATAAATGTACCATTTTATTTACAAATACCCTATTTTTTAGTGTGTATCTACGTTGCTAGGCAGACTATTCACTTTTAAATGATACATTACAAAACATAAAGCCAAATGTCAGAGTACTGGATAAGGGAAGAAAAACTGCGACAAAAGGAACCTATTTTTAGAAACAGCTAAGAAAGATGTGAAAGTCTTTTGAAACAGCATTATCAAAACTCCACAAATTGAACACAATACAGAGGATTAATTTAATATTTTCATTTTCTTTTTCCTCCATATATGTAACACAGTTTTTAGAATATTTTTTTTTCCTGTCTTATGTTAAATGTGAGAGGGGATGGAAAACAAGGCTTCTGTCCTCAGACTGTCTTACAGACAAGAAAAGGCATATAGTAAGCATAAGCAACATCAGTTTTCAGATGTCTAATTTGTCACAGAACCTGATAGGACATTTGAAGAAATATTTTTTTCAGGCATTACTAAACCATGCAAAGGAAAATCTGTCATCAGAAAGACTAAAACTATCTACCAAATTAGATTGTGGAGTCTGATGCAATTTAGAACTGAAATGCCTACTTAATATAATCTCCAGAAGTCTTTTTTTGCCGAAGGCATAGATCTTTATCAATAGGTGTGTGCCCCTGCAAGCAGCTGTTTGAAATGGTGGCTTGTTACAATGCTTAACCCTCTAATCCCCCTATACCAACTGGATACAGCACTAACTGAAGACACACTCCATGAACTACTCATATGGGTGCTTGACAAATAGCAGCTCAGGAAGTCAAAGCAGATGAAATGAAGTCTCAATTAAAATAAAGAAATGGGTAAGGGTAAATAATTATTTGATTCTGGGAGTCCAAGCAAGTAAGTATATTTACAGAAGTTAGTTTGTAAAATAACAAAGCTCCCCTCAAAGAACACATTTGTTTTGCTCAAGGCATCTTCCCTGAAACCCACTGGAGCTAAATATGTACAGACATCACCTAAACAGGAAACAGGACCTGCTTCTATAAATCCTCTCCCTCAAGCAGTCCCTCAGCATTGACTGCATTATTGTGGAGAGTTAGGATTGTTCAAACATGGAGGACTTGGAGTGCAAGGCTTTTCATTTAAGAAGCAGGCTCCACCATATTCAAAATAAGTTCTGAAGAAAAAAAAAATTGGGGAAAAAAAAAAAAAGGAGTTAATGCTCAGAATGGACATTTGAATGCATTTATTTGTTCTTAACTGTCAGGCACAGCATGATAATGGAAGAGCTACACTACACATACAGCACCTACTCACGAGACAGCGAGGAGCTGTACATGCACTGTAGAAAGCATGCTACAAGAATATTCCTGGTAATTTAATATCCAACCTTGAACATTATCACTCGGAACAGCAAACCAAACAGTTCATGAAAAAGCGCAGAGGCAACGAAGATTAGTGCTGTGAGCAAAAAATTTATTGTCTAGCTGTGCAACGTGCTAGCTAAGCACAGATGTCTCTCCTGAGACATTAACACCCACAGTATTCCAAACAACTTTTTTTCAAGGACTTTGCCAACTTAAGAAGCATTTTTAATTTATTTTTGGGCTACAAGCATCATAATAACATGACAAATGTTAGAAAGTGTAACAGAGAACAAACAACTTTTCTCTGTCTTGGTTACTAATTTCTCCTATCTGTTTTTGTACAGCCTGCCTCATTGCCCCATGTTCTTTTAGTGTGTAACTTTTGGACATAAAAACGGAATAGACTACAGAATTTAAACTGGAAAGTGAGATGATAAAAAACCAGGTGGCCATGGCCATGAAAGGACCAAAGTTTCACTGGCACACTGTTTCAAGTGGTACTGTTTGAAGAAAAGACTACTCCGTTTTTTCCTTAATTGGTAAACTAGATTCTAACTCCAACACTGGCTTCGACTGAAAAATATCATGGTTTTTGATATGAAACAACAGCTGTTCTTAAAATAACACTCGGATGTTTCCAGCTGATATCACTCACAGAGAAGAGCCAGGAAGAGAAAAGAACTGTTCTTCCTGGCACTGGTCCCATCAGGGAGTAGTCCTGCAAAGCGCTGAGCCACCTGTAGAGCTTCAATGAGACACTTCACAATTCAAGAACTATCTCAGAACCAATAAAAAAATGTGTCTAACACAATACTGTCAAAAAATCACCATGTTTTACAAAGTACCAAACTGATACACAGCTGTATCAGCAAGCCTGTCATTCTTAGCCCCAAACTGGAACTGGGCAGCACTGCCAGACTTAAGCAGGTCCATAGACAGTGATGCTGCCCTTCCTTTCCCTGGCTGGATGGTTTACTGACTAGTTGCTCGGACCCTGACTTCAAGTCATGCCACCCCATCTCCAAACCCCATCTCCTCTGAACTGCCAAAGAACATGTCACAAGAACTCGTGAGAGGAATCCCAGGAGTCAGACTGGCCCCAAGCAATGCTGACTTGAGCCCCGGCTCAAAGCTGGCTGTCCCAGACCTACCTGGCCCCAGCCAGAATGAGCCTCCCAGCTCCAGACTGAGATACACATTTTCAAGAGCTATAAAATCAGAAAATTCTGTAGTCATCTTGTAGCATCTCCCATTTTAATTCTTGTTTGAACTACAGTGTATCTTTTAGGAAATAATCCAATCTTCATTTGAATATCTAAACACAAAAGTTCTATGACAGGACTAGATGCAAAGTGGTTTGATTTTACCAAAAGGTTTGCAACTTCCTCTACAAAAGGTCAACAAAAATTGGTCCGTTGCCTCAAATTCCTCAAGTTCACTGAATTAGCACTTTTTGGCAGAAAAATTGTTGTATCTAAATTTTTAAACACAATATACTAAGAAAAATATGTAAACGTATGCATAGGTTTTATTAAACAAGTTGGCATCTTCTTGCTTTTACCTGTGTGGGCCATGAATTACCATCAAAAGTACTACTTCCTTTTTCATTTAGGTAACTCCATGTTACTGCTGGGGATTTTAAATTCTAAGTTTTAACAGAGCTTGACTTGCTTTACTTGTATTTAAGCCTACCAGCATGTAAATGCAACTTCAGTCTTTCTGTGTTACACTCAATAGAAACTGGGAGTTAACAGCATTTCTGGTTAACTGCCCTCCCTCTTTCAACCAAGGCTTATTCCAGGACTTTATTTTCCCCTCCTTGTATTTCTTCATCTGGTTAATCAAACAGGTCCTTCACCGGCCTTTAGTCCAACCAAGGCCACTCACAAATCACCTGTGTTAATTTGCTGAAAAAACTTCTGAGATTACAAGCAAGTATCATTCAGGAAGAAAAACACGCTGGTTCCATGGCAACATGAAAGTCAATGAGCCCACCTTGAAACCTGGAAACAATGGTGCCTTTCAGAACAGGGAGCTGAGGGGAGGGACCATGTCTTATTAAGATGTTCGGTTCTTTCAGATTATTTGCCAGTGAGCTTTTTTCCTTTTTAAGGAGAACGGGCACACTGTAAATTTGCCTTGTACAAGTTCATCTGATTTTGGAGCCTGTTACCAAGACCCTGTTGAATTTTCCCCCACCAACCCTGCCCCAAAAAGCAGGAGCACACAGCACAACCAAAGCCACCCTTCTTGCAGCCCTGTCACTTGATTCAGGGCATTCACACTTGCAACATGCCACACTGAAGAACTGTGACTCTACAAACACTGGGCAAAGGGATGGCCTCCAGGATAATGTGCTATTCTAAAGAAGAAAATCTGGAGAAAAATCTGTGTGAAAAGAAAGTCAGGAAGTTTACTGTGGAAAAAGAAACCCTATCCATCTAAACTGATGCAAAACTTACAGACCTGCACTGAATTTCCCAAATAATGGTCAGCTCTGCTCTGGCCATTAGCAGAGGCTTAGCAATATTTACATGCATTGCACTTTAGGAGAGTTATTTCAAGACTGTGTTTGGTCATGGAAGCCTATCTTCTGGTTCTGATTTTAGGTTTATATCACTGCTTTCCAAAGAGATTTTCTGTATTCTCTTTATTTAGCTTGGGAGATCCAGTCTAGGAATGACTCATGCATTTGTATCAGCATGCTGTTTAACCAGCACAAAAGCAGTCACATCATAATTATGGGTTTAAAATCACTGGTAAGTACAACACTGTGCTCCACACCGAACCATTCGTGGTTGCTTTTTAACTTCTGATTCTCTGAAGTATACAGAAGAGACTTAGTAGACGGTGCAGTCAGCCAGTCTCAGAGGAAGGGATTCCCTCTGCTTGGAATGGCAAGTCTTGGTGCTGGAATGTAGTACAGGCAAAGGAGCAAACATTTCTGCAAGACTGCCTTGCCAGACCCCACTGTAGCCTCACTTAGGCATTTCACTGACTGTGGGCTCCAGGAAGTATCCACGGCACTAAGGTCTGTGGGGCCAGATCTTTCACAATGTGGCAGCATTGCTCCTTCACCCCCTCCTCCTTTGCCTCCTTGCAGGTCTGCTCCAGCACCTCCTTCCTCTCTGCTTGTTCTTCAGCCTTTCAGGTGCCCCAGTGACAGTGGAGTTGAGCTGCTGGGTGACAGCCAGAGCACCATGTTGAAAAAAAATACAAATAAAAATCGGATCTTATGTTGCGCAGTCCTTAGCATACGTAAAGCTTTTTTTGTTTTGCCCTGGTAGTTTTACGATTGTCCAACAGCAGCCAGTGGGAGTCCCCAGGCTGTGTGCTAGATCCTGCTCCTCCCCCCCAGGAGAAGGGCTGCCTTGCTCCTACTGCTCAGCCTTTCGAAAGGGTTCAACTGGGGAGCAATGCTGAGAGACTTTCAGGAATACACTGGAATTTAAGTTAAGTTTCTGAAAAGAACTGAAAGAATTTATACTTCGCACTGTCCAGTAAGAATGATTCTCGCTGCCACAGTCATTTAGGTAATTTGCTTTTTAGAAAATGATTTCACTCATTAGCTCTCTATAGGTATATATATAGGTATGACTCCCAGAGCTGCCAGATTACAGCAGTCGTGTACCTACAGACAGCCCTGGCCATTACCTTGCTGGTTCTAATTACAGACCACAGCTACCTCACCCACACTTTGAACAGACCAGGTGTGTTCTGCCAATGAACACATTTTAGCTCAACTCCCCAGCCTCCTTTCTTCCCTAGCTCCTTTTTTATTTCAGCTATAGATGGATGGAAAGACAATAAACGCACACAAGGCAGAGCCATC
Organism: Actenoides hombroni; assembly: GCA_024336885.1. NCBI lineage: Eukaryota > Metazoa > Chordata > Aves > Coraciiformes > Alcedinidae > Actenoides > Actenoides hombroni. The sequence continues at coordinate 1,103,625 of WUAM01000413.1, read as the reverse complement.
ACCTTCCTGGGCTTGCAGTACGCAAACAGCCCAGACACCTAACAGAAGCCCTAGGAAATAGTCTCTGCTATAATGATAATAATTAAAATCCACAAAACAACCAGCCACAAATTCTGGTTCAGGTTCTTGAAGATGTCAAAGCCATTTCCAATCCATTTCAGGAAACATGCCATGTCTTGGAGGCCCTTTTTTTGCCCACTCTTAGTAGGATTGTTCTCTGCATAGAGGAAAAATGGAAATGCTGAAAATCTTGAATCTAGTGAAGAAAATTAAGGTAGTGTTAGGATTACAAACCAAGCAGCAAATTAAAAGCCACTCTAGTGAAGAAAGTCAGTGCGTAAGAGCGAGAATGCTTCCTATCACAAGCATTGTTACTGCATTGTATAACGCATGCAGAAACTGAGTACAGGTCAGAGACATCAGCCAGGCAGGACAGCCTACTAAACCATGCACAGGACAAGTCACGGTAAAAATCAGGAACATTCAGCTCTGTTCCAGGCAATGGCAGTGACCTGGACTATGTAAAAAGAAAAGCAGATCATTTTCTTTGAAGGGACTGATCGTCTGAGCTCACAACACAATGAAGCAGAGAAAAAATTTCAGAACAACTAAATGAATAAGAAAATGTTAAAACATATATCTACAATTTCCTTCTGCCTAAAAGCCTCACACAAGAAAAGATTCTAAAGCCCTTCACGACAGATTGTAAGTGCTATTGCATATCCTTAAATACCCCCCCACACAAATCCATTTCTTTCTCAGCATGCTTACCGGTCACCCAGAGTGGCAGAAGAGTGCAACTGTCTAGCCCAGCAACCTTCCAGTTATTCCCTAGAGCCAAGGGCTTGGAAGGGGGCTGTGAGTGCAGCAACTATTTATAGAGAACTTTCCCTTTTAAAAGATTCCCCAAAAAAGTTTATAAAGTTCGTGACTTCAAAGTTTATAAATAAAATAAAACAGACCTCATTTTGGAGCAGAACACATTCATTCTTAAGAATTTCTTTAAGTAGTTACTACAGAGAAAATGTAACTTGGAAAACTGTTTTTCTTCCAGCAGACACAATCAAGAATCTTCTTCCTTCTGTGAGTATTCACATCTTTTACTGTTGTTAAGAAATGACATGAGTAAGAACCTTCAGAACAGCCATGCTTCTGAAGGCAGCCAGTGCTCCTCTACCTTCTTGCCAACACGCATCGCAACAGAGGAGACTCCAGGCCCTAGCTCTGAGGCCATCTACACTGCCACTGCGTTGTGCTCCAGAGGTGACATACCCAGCAACAGCTGAGAAAGAGCTGTACAGCTCTTCAGCCCTTCCAAGCATCCTGCCAAGCAGCAGCCTCCATAACACCCCTTTTGGGTACTGCTGCCACGGTGTCACCTATGAGACAAAGACAGGCAGCACGATCTGGTTGCAGTGGCACTGGACAAAGCATGTTTGTTCGAGAGGCCCTCTTTATTTGTACAGCACTCTGAGGTTAAACTTTCTGTATCTTACTCAGAGTTGCTTTAGGAAAATTATTACTACAGTCTCCATTGAAATCATCATGTATTTGTCCTGACATGAAGCAACTGGAAAGTTGGTATCATTACAAAAAACAAATAAATAAATAATGAGCAGCATGAATGCACCTTGAACTATTCTTTCCAACTTTCCTACCCAAACTACATCAATATGTGTTGCTATAATCCTTCCTTTCTGTATCTGAAATGTAAGTGACAAGATCAATGAAAAAAAATTGGAAAGGATGTGATGTTTTTAGCAGATTACTTAGAACAGTGTTTAAACAGCTATGGAACTTTTGCTGAAGAAAACAGCACCTACACTTTGGCTCATCTCAGCCTGGCACAACTAGAAACCAGTGCTATGTCAGGAAGGAAATATAAGGGACAAAATACACCCACTGCAACAACACAGAGTATCTTCACTGCCACAATTCCAGCAGACTCTGTGCCTCAGTCAACAGCAGTTGGAGTGAGTTTCCAGCACCTGAATAGGCCAGACTGCGGATCTGATTTGATAGCTTTTACTCATACAGTTCTCTTTAGTTTCACATTCACTGCGCAGGACTGCAGGCTCTTTCCCCAAGCCTCCACTCTCATAGATTCCTCTCCCCCTCTTTTGTCACTCCCCATTCCCACTTCTTCCCACCTTCTGGCAATCACCCGAGTCTGCTGGTAACAGCAGGGCAGATGACCAGCAGGGACTAGTTTCCTGTCAGAACAATAAAGGGATCCAACTCACCCTGTAATCAGTTGATCAAACCTAAGGGAGGCAGGAAACCATAATCAGGACATAAGGTAGCTCACACTTCGATGGGATTAAGTGCAATGTAAGACTGCACTTGATAGAAGATGGGGGGATACAAGGTTTGAATTTAAGTATTCAATTGTATTTAGTTCCCTCACTGATGGGCTCAGCTCTTGGCAGGATTAGTCTTTTTCTTCCCTGGGTGCACTGGCATGAGGGGCAAAGAATCTGACCTCACTAACGATTTGCAAGTACTTGTGAATCCTGCATTCAATGGAAACTTCTGGCTGACTCCAACACAGGCAAGATTGGGCTTGTTATCAAAATGTCCTTCTCAGGCAAGTCCAAATGCCATATTATTCAGTGACTAAATATAGGCTGTGTCTTGGGGGAGTATTTTATACTGTGTGCCCAATCTTAAGTTGATATTTAGACAGAGAACCTTATGCATTCACCAGAAATTGTATTTTTTTATATTTATATATACAAAATCATATAGATATAAACCTACATATATATAAAAAAACTTACAAGAAAACTTCCATACAGCCCACATTTTAAAGCTATGTATAGGGAACAGCCATGAACACAATCTGAACGTCTTTTTGTGGGTATATTCATGCTTAACCAACAACAAGAGAGCACCTATGGATTTCAAAGATAGACCTCCACAAACATACTCCGTTATAGGAAAGAAGACATTTACACACTCTGCTCCTTGCTTCCTTTTTCTCTCCTTAGTGATCATGGAATAAAAATAATTTTCCATCTCTTGTTACACCACCGTTCCCTGGCACTCGGGATTTCCTCCCAGTCATCTCCTGCTCAAGCACTGGAAAGGTCCACAGCTACTCAGCTCTCCAGATCAGGTATTTTTAACCCTACTCAGTGTTACTTTCTTCCCAGACTGTAAAAGATTTTACACTTCATTTCAATCCACAGCAAAAGCTACGTAGGGAAGGGAGCAGTGAGCGGATGACTGGATGAACGTGCCCAAGGAGGGAATTGCTGTGCTACCCTTGCAGCAGGACAGCACGGGCTCAACAGCACCAGGTTATGCAGGGCAGCACTCACTGCATACACGTACACCAGCCTGCTGACCTCACAAGACTAAACTGTGGTGTAGAAGAACTACCAATGCTGTTCCAAGACTGGAACCACTACACTGCTTGTGCTGGTCTTTCCTATACAGAAGTTTAAAATGAAGACTACATAGGGTGGAAGAGCATTTTTCCCAGTAATGCATTAGCTACTAGACCATCAAAATCACCATAAACCAGTAAATAATTACATTGAGACTGATAAACTTCCTTGCTTCAGCTGTCGGAAGTTAAGCCAAGACTAAACACTTTTGTACAGCACTAGTAAACTTTCACCATTTGAATACTTTCCTGTTATTGTCAAACCTATAAGCAAATAATCCTTCTGACTGAGCATATGGCAGGAGTACAGCAGCCCAGAGAAGCAGCAGTATGGGAGTGGAATTTAACATGTCAGTACAGTTTTGTGGAGGCCTCTCTCAAAGCAAGGAACAGCCAGTCCTTGTAATGAAAGTTCCAAAAATGTCATTTCAAGAACAAAGTGCTCTAGCCTATAGTCCTACTTAACACCCTCTCTTTATAAGCAGATGTTTTAAAGGTCACACTAGGTCCTTTTATAAACTAACTCACAATAGCAATGTTCTTTCATTTCGCAACCACCTTTACCAAGCCAACATTTTAGCCTCCTGCTGAATCTTAACCTGCTTGTGGATTCAGTATCATTTAGATACTGGTTGCAGCCTGTAAGACTTATCCTTGCTAGATAGGGAACACTGAACAAACTGGATACGCTCAAGTTCACAGGACCTGACAAACACATCCATGCATGCTCAGGGAGCTGTCTGATGTTGTGTGGCGACTCTCGATTATCTCTGAGAAGTCGGTGTGATCAGGAGATGTTCCTGAGGTCTTGAAGAAAGCACACGTCACTGCTATCTTCAAGAAAGAGGATCTGGGGACCCACAAACCAGTCAGTCACATCTCAGTCCCTGGGAAGCTAGTAGAGCAAATCCTTCTGGAAACCAATTCCAAACACATGAAGGACAAGAACACACACAGAAGCAGTCAGCATAGATTTGTGAAGGGGAAATCATGCTTAATCATCCTGATAGCCTTCTACAATGAGATGACAAACTCGATGGATGAGGGGAGAGGAGAAGGTAATGTTTATCTTAACTTTAGTGAGGCGTTCAACATGGTCATCTTTAATATCCTCATAAGAGAAACTGAAGAAGAACAGGCTAGAACAATAACAGACAGCAAGATAAACTGAAAACTGTCTAATTGCCAGGTTCCAATGGCACTTAAAAAAATAAATTGAGTGAAATTTTACTATTTATGTACATGTGAATATGTGAACAAAGTAATAATGATTGAAGAAGCTCAGTATTATACAGGAGAGGGCCCTTTGTTTCAGTGGTTACAATTTCCAGAGGGCCTCACCCAACCCAGCTCCAGATGGGATGAAGTTACCCAGTACATGTGACGGACACATTGCAGATGTCTGTCCTTATAAGCTAGCCTAAAGATTTCAGTTCCTTATCATCTGAAAGCTAGTAAATAATTTGTTTCACTAATCAGAGAGGCAACGGACTAGCAAAATCCAGCCAAGGTGACTGGCTTAAAAGTGGACAATGGCGTGAAAGAAATACAAGTTCTAATTCTTGTTTCATATCACTTTAAAAGTGACAGATTACCACTCCTGTCAGAAGGTAAAAGTAGTTCAGCAGAGAATCTACCATCCCAGACTTCTTGGGAACTTTCACTAGTTTAAGACAAAGCATGATTTATCATGAACTTAATTTAACAGCCTTAAGTAATCTCAAGAGACATGACACTTAAATGCATCTGACAAACACTGACACTTCTGTAAAGCTCCTGCGAGTCCACTACCCTAACACACTTCTGGAGCAACACCAGAAACACACCTCTCTCTTCACAGTTTGGCAATTATGCTGGACTGCTTTATGTTTTAAAAGATAAGCTTCAGTATGGTCCAAATGCTTGGGCTGCATGAAAAGCTCTTTACCTCTCGCACTCTACTCACAAACAATATTTTAGGTAAGTAATTCATCTAGCTGGACTCCTTCCTCTCCTCTGCAAATGCCTTTTCTAATGGTTGATTTTATGAAGACAGCAGAAATAGTACTACAGCAATTAGAGACTGAAAGGATAAAAATGAATGTGCAGATGGAACAGAGGACTTGAGGACAACTTATACGTCAGTATCAGCTCACTTAAAAGTTCTAAACTTGTTTTCCTGGCAGAACATTTCTCCATACGTAGCATCTGCTGACATTTACAGCTTGAATTATGTTGGAAATACTATATACTTCATCAATGTTAGCCAACAGTTTTTCATCATCTGTATGACTATTCCCATTGAGAGCTGCAGAGTGCAACGCAGAGGGGAGTGAGGAAAATGACTCATGGTCACACTGTGCTTCCACAATCAAAACTCTGGACTTTTTGGATTCCAGCTTGGCACTTCCATTATGACTCAAGGCTGTTTCTCTTACAGTAGACCATCTTCAAAGAGTCCTTTTATGTCAGCAATGAGAAGCAAACAAGTGTTTTCAGAAAACAGGAACTGATAAGATGCAAAAAAATGATAAGAACACATCTGGAAGGCTATAATCTAAAGACACCACGCTACAATAATTTACATTCATTAGGAGAGTAAGTTTATTATGCACTCTCCACCCACCCACATTCTGATAAAGCCAATTCTGCCTTCATTTGTACATATATTTTCTCTGTCTTTAAATAAATACATGGCATTACTGTCAAAGCGAAGTAAACAGAGTTCTGTCAGCGATATCTGCTAGCATTGCTTTTTGCTTCTCCAGTGAGGAATTGAACAGCAGGTTTAAAGACGACAGCTCAAGGATACTTTTACAAATGCTGATGCTTTAAACAGGGAAGACACTCCAAGGCCTCTTAAATCATAAAATCTCCCCATTCAGCTCAATGGCTGGACTATGGGAAGAACTGGATGTTCTGTGACTTCTACCCGGCTTGAATGCAGCAGAAGAAACTAAGTAGTTGAAGTTAGAAACATAAGAACACAGGCAAATGCTCAGGCTTTTTACTCTTTAAGGTACCACTGACCACAGATTGAATGATTGCATACCAGCAGATTAAATGTGATGATTTTACACCTTTCTTACACAACCTTCTCAGCCCTCAGGATCTTTTAAATACAGTTCCTTCAGATTGAAAATAGCATCTCTTCTAGGAATAATCAAACTCTTATTAAACATTTCTGTGAGCCGAGATAACATACACAGGTTCCCTGCCACTGTTTGGGAACTCATGCTCCTCCCTTCCACATTCTTTCATTCTTTCTTTACTCAGCATATGAAGCAAAATACAGGGAACAAAATTGGTCCATAACAACACAAAGTATCAATGCATATCATAAATATCAATGTATTTAGAGCTACTCACCACATATGCATTTAACTCTCGATTTCACTGGGACAGCTGAACTCTTACTGGCCAATCGCTTCCACCTGATCTTATAGGAATATTTTATGTTCCCCCAAATACTCAGGTCATTCTTAGATATTACATTTTCAAAAACTCAAGAGAGTCAGAGGAGGTGAGGCAGAGAAAATACACACACTTCAAGCACCCTCCTCCTTTTGTCTCTGAGAAAGATTATCTATTTGCATTATGTCCTGGATCCAAATTCACAACTGATGCAAACAGAGACTTCGAAGTCAACGCAACCAAGAAAATGTTTGGCTCATTTTTGTTACTTCAGCTTCATGTTTGTTTTGCCTTGTTTGACACTGACATGCTCAGAGGAGAATACATAAAATTCATTGGAGTATCCTTGCATATCTTGGCATTTCAAGTTACAGTACCGATGGTGTCCAGCATGTAGCAGAAAGGAATGGTCTCCATGGCTTTTTCATACAGGACCAGAGTTCTCATTACAAAACATGTTACCATGACGTGATGGGTCACTTAAAACTATTCAAGGCCAAACAATCTCTCAGTACCTCAAAAGACTGACCTCTTTTTTTCATCTGAGCAACTTCTCAGAGCTATATCTAGCCCCTTTAAATTTAGTAACTACAAGCAGAGACGAATTTATCTCAACAGATCTAAATAACATAGCAAATGTATGAGCCTGGCATTAGTATAGGTCAGCAAAACCCCAAAATAGAGAGAGGTAGCCACCTCACAGCTCACTGTCAACTATCCCTCCCTGCCTTTGTGCTTTATAAAAACTACTAGAATGACATACTGAAAGAGGAACAGACAGAATACAACTTTTCACACACCTTCACTAGCTCATATTTCTGAACAAAACCCATTATCTCTGCTGTGCAGTAGATATGTGCATTACCTTGGAACACCACTGCTCGATTACTCCTGTCATTTAAATTTAACCCTGAAGTATTCTGAGCATTCAGGAGTAACAAAATACATTCTTTGGAAGAAGTGCCTCCTACATCAGAACTTTCTAGCATTGCTGTGGTCAGAATATTTTTTACGTTCAGAACACCTACTTTTCAGGTTCAAGCTGCTTTTCAAACAGTGCATGAAATTTCAGGGTCGGCATCTCCCGATGACAAACACTCCCATTAGGCAAACAGGGTTCAGACTGTGAAGATTTCAGTTACCACTGACTAAAGACTCTGCTGGATATCAAGTGATTACAAGGAAGAACCAGATTCTTCACACCCTCAACTCTCCCAAATCTTACATCTTCAGAGTTCAAGTTCCCATAGTAAAAAAAAAAAGATTAAATTCAATCCTTTACAGTACAAGTTAGATGTTCACACTTCCCATATCTAAGACCTTCTTTCCCAATATTTTGATGACATTCTTTATGGAGGATGCAGAGACTGAGCAGACATGGAAAGGGGTTCACCATTTCACATCTAACAGTAGCCCAAAGGCCACATCATCAGGGTGCTGTGAGTAAAGTAGCATCCTGAATGTGTTGGATAGAAGGGATCTACAAATATCAAGATCTTCCATGAATATCTCAGATGTTGAAACACATACCCATTTCTCATGTTGTTTAAACCAGATTTTTGAACAGAGGAAATACATTTCTTTAGGCATTCTGCACTATATTCACAGAACGTTGGAAGGGACAAAGATCATTTAGTCCAATCACCCTGCTAGAGATCAATATCAATTGGATATAAAATAACTGGATATAAAACAATCAGCTTCAATTGTTTTGACTTTAGAATTATTTTTCAAGAGCTGCAGCTCCCACTTTTCGGTTTCGCTTTAAGGATCAGAATGAAAAGGAAAAAAGAGATCATTTTGAAAAGGAAAAAATAAATTACATACAGTTTGGAAGAGGGAATGTGTAGGTCTTGATCTTGGCAGATTCCTTTGAGTACAAATGTAGCCTGCACTAAGGCATTTTCGTGTCAGATTAGAGATACAAGAGCTGCATGAATAATTATATATTGACAGCAGTGCTACTGTTGTCTTAGTGGAACTTAGAACTAAGAAAAAAAAAATCAAGGAAAAAATTGTACAAGACTAAAAAGAGCTCAATATTGGCAATAACATTTTGATGCTGATGTTTTGACAACATCCAAGTGTCAAGGCTTTAACATACACCGGACTTGCTTGAGTGTGCATCATTGGATTCGCCCTTGGTCAGGAAGATCTCTTGCTACTGGGAGAAGACAGACACAACTTCTGGCCCCTGCCCTGGCCCTCTCTCTCTAGCACTTGCTTAGAGAGAGGGCAAAGGTCACACGGAAGGAAAAGAGGTCTTAAGCTTTCAGTGGAAGGACAGATGCAGGCTGGAATTTAGCTGGAGGCAGGGAAGGGGAAACACACAAAAAAATCCAGTCTGCACACAGCTCTTCCACAGATTCTGCAAATCTGTAAGGATTAAAGAAGTTCTTGCTAAAGTACAGTACTGGCACATGTAGCAAAGCCAACTAAAATAGCTTTTCCATACCCATCAGGAGACACTGCACCTCTCCATACATCCACTGTAAAGTCAGCCTCTCTCTCATGTTCATCCACTGTGAATTCAACCTCCCTCTCAAACACCACACAATGCTGGATGGTTTTCACAGCATTCCCCAGGACACAGGCTTTTCTCATGTACTTCACACCTGCACAGTCAAGTCCATCTTGTATCATTCTTCTTCCAGGTTAAGTAGATGCATTTCCCTAAGCAATCTGACTCTCCCCCACTCCCCGTTTCTCTCTATAAACGAGGAACCTTGCTGCTCTAGTTTGCAACTGCTGCTGAACTCTGACACTTTGCTGAAAGAGGAACAGAAGATATCCAGAGGTCAGACACGCAGCATCCTAGGATTTGTCTGAAAGAGGAGGACCATGACAGAAAGTTTCCTCTTTCTACTTCTGGGCTGAGTTTGTGTGAACCTTTGGCTGCACTTGCAGCGTGCAGAAGCTGGGTGCACCCTCCTGTAGTGCAGCAGGTGGTAGGATGACTCTTCACAACTCATTCCTGTCCATCCTCCTTTTGAACACTAGCTAGCCTCCAAACTTCCAGCTGCTGCAAGGCTGACATTTCTGACCGTGCGACATAAAAGGAGGAAAGTTCAGAAGAAAAGATTTGTTTTTCTTGATAGTCAAAGGTGGTTGGTGATAGCCAGCACAACACTACTTAACAAATACAACACGATAAAGTTATTCAATGTGTCTAAACCATATCTGGTTATGTATTTTACGCATATCTAGATAGCTAAAAAAATGCAGAAAGCAAAATCAAGGCACTATGGTTCTCTTCCTGACGAATAACTGCATTAAAGAAATGCCACACGTTTTCCAGTTCACAGACAAGACTGGTTTTATCCTCTTGCTAGCATGTAATGTAATATCACTAGCAAACTTGAGAGGCAAGGAAAATTAACATATTTTGTAATATTAAAGCATCAAAATGTCCTTGCAACTAGAAGTCTTGAAAAATGTTTTACAGCCTATTGTTCCTCGAGTTCCTGAAAGTGAAGGTGTGCTTTCTTAATGGGAAAAAATAAAACCAAAGAAAACAAACACAAAAGAAAAATAAAAAGGGCAAAAGAGAAGGCTCATGGAAAGAAGAGAACTGGTAGTGAAGGGTCATCCACTATATCCCCCCTTGAAATTACAAGCAACAAGCTGTTTTCTAATTAATTCTGGATGCAAAACCTCTTCTGAATTCACCACTGAGCATGAACTGTTATCTTAAAGACTGACCATTAAGGTATTCCTGAGGGAGAGATCAAGTATTTTTACAATACTTTAGAGAAATGTGTTTAGATGTATTTTGTCTTTGTTATGACAGTAATCACCATAACCCTTGCCTTGACATGAAGGAATGTGTGTATCCCACAGGAAAGCTGCAACCTTTTGCACCTAACCCCATCAAAAAATCCCCATCTCAGCACAACCATGTTGTCACAAGAAGCTTCACCAGAAACATGAATGATAGAACCAGCAGGGCTGGGAATTAACAGGAAGCATTTATATCTCAGTCCATCCTGAGCTATCAGGGGTTCTGATGACTTAGCCTTTCTGTCAGATGAGATAAAAACCAGAGGTCCTGGCATCTGGTGGCCATTAGGAAACTAGAGATATTGGAGTAGTTATACATTGCATCCTGGTCATATTCCAAGACAAACAATTATATTTGGTGGTCTTAAAATTTCTTACTGTTTCAGAGAAAATCATATATTCTTGTATCCATTCAAAGGTGCTGTGCAATGTTTGTTGGTATGCTGCACAATAAACCACTAACACTGCAGGAGTCTAACACACTGGACTCCACCATGACATGACACTTGCTTCATCTCTTTTAGTTATTCTCTGAAAATGGCTATATTAGGTTTTGTTACCTGCATAACTATCCTGAACCCTCATTCCCCAGAGTGATGGAATGGGGACAGGTTGCACACTCTGCAATAGGACCTACAGAAATAGTTTACATGGATTAAATCCTTTCAAGTTGCCCGAGTATCATTGCAAGGAGAGAATAAGCAAACATCTGTGCGGTCTTTGCTCCCCTTTCTGTTGATCTCTCATGTTCTGCCCATCCACATGTGAGTTTACAAGAGTGCATTTCATAGCACGTAGCAACTTGGTGTCAGAGGCAAGCATTTACATTCTCCATGTCAGTCAGACATCTGACCTTGGTGCTTCAAATTACCCTCTTATCACCTTCTTGGGCCATAAAAGGACTCAGGTTCTTAATGGTCACACCTCAGTTAAGTGCATAAATTAGCTCAAAACTAGATTGGCTAAATATCCTCTTCTCCTTCAACGTTCTTCCAGAGATCAAAAGTCAGTGAGAGATACTGAATAACTCATCGGGACATGATGCCAAATTTACACTGAAAACTCTTCCCACCTGCTGTTACTGTCCTTTGAGATTTCCAAAGAGGTCAAAACTAAGCAATAGCTGTACATAAACATACACCCACATGCATTTTTACTCAAATCAAGTATAACAGCCTTGGCTACTCTAATGTTAATCTTACCCAATGATTACAACCCTGACTAATTTCTCTATTTGTAAGAGGCATGTGTATTGCTCCGAGTGAACACCGAGATGTATTTTTTGGCTTGACTGGGTTTCCTGTATTTTTTTGGCTGTACGGGGGCAGATTTTTCCTTAGTATATGAAATAATTTGATGGTTTCTGGAAGAGCAATACTTCTGCTGTTGAAAGGAAGAGAAGAGAATGATCCCTTTGGATTGATGATCGTTGACTCAAAAGATTTATGATCTGAGCTATCGCACCAACAATCAGCTTAACAATAAAATACTGCTGCAGAAAGGTTCCTATTTTATGGTCTCTATTTACAGGCCAGCAACATAAAGCACAGCTGTGCTCTGAGCTCACCATCCTGCCACTACTTTTGTTGCAAGACTGAGAAGAACGAAGAGTTTTTGGAGAAATGACAATTGTTTCCAAGAGTTTCCTCAGCTAGCTAATTACCAACACCATCCTACTGCAAGAAGTCATTTTAAATTAAAATCAGGCTTGAATCGCCACATCTATACACAGGAAAAACATTTAGCTCAGCTACTCTCTCTGTTTGAAGCAGCAGAGGAGCTTCCCTCATTAAACAGAACGATACCAGAGAAAGCTGCGTATACACAGCTTCTTAAACAGCAGCAGCGCGCTTCTGCAGTTGGTGTGATGAGACTGCCCCTTGCTGAGCAGTATTTTCTCATTATTTCTTTAGGTTTTGCACGTATCTGGGAGGTTGCAAGTCTTTGGAGTAGGATTGTATGACTGTTCATGCATGAGAGTACAGGAGGGTCACCTCTGGCAACCCAAGTTCACCGTGTGTGAGCATTACAAGAGTAGTAATAAATATGTGCAGAAGCTCAAAACTTCACAAAGTCACCTTTCAGAAAAACATTCCTTTATGTGTGCATGGAGATACTTAAACCTCACAGATTTTAACAAAGATGATAGAAGTACTTCTGAATAATATCTTTGAAAGGTAATACAATTGAATGCTCTGGAGTTCTGCTATGTGCTACATGTTCTTCCTTTAACTACAAGGGAAAAAAAAATTTAAAATTCACAGCTATCTATACTCCCACATTCCACACAGACTGACTTCTGCTGTGATGGGTACAAGACCTACAGTTGTAGTAGGAGAAATATAACCAGGACCAAAAGGTAAACCTATGAACTGATCCAAACACTCATTTCCTAAATCCCCCTCAACCCAGAAGCGAACAGCAACTTCAAACTGAAGAGCAGGGGTTGTACATTGTACACCCTGACACCCTGCAGATTCCATTGTGGTAGAGAACACATTAATAAGGGCAAAAGGTTATTTTCCAGCAAAGTTTGTAAATTAAATTCTATAGAAAACCAAACAAAAGGTTACATGAATGTTCACTTATCTATGAGTAGTGAGCTCAAAAGAAAATATTTCATTTCAGACTTTGCAAAGGTGCCCTAACAATGGCAGCTTATACACCACAGGTACTCGGCAAGCAAGGCTAAAATAATTAATATTAAAACTTTCAATCAAACGTACTGACCTAAGAAAGGTTTCAAATTTATTTTTTTTTTCACCAAATGAATTTAGGTTTTAAGAGCTTTGCTAGCAAATAGAACAGAAAGAGTAACTGGAAGTAAGAACACGTTTTATTTACATTGATTACTTTAAAGCACATGGGCTCAAAGAGGGGAGCAAATAAAAAATAAAGGATGGACTAGGAAGTTACCTAATCTATTTAGTTAGATAAGTTATCTTATCTTAAGGCATAAGTTGTCTAACTTACTTGAATTTCAATCAGCTACAGAAATATTCCCTGTCTCACACTGAATAAACCACCTTGCATTTCCTGGATTGAAGGTATAAAAATTTGCACCAAGTTACGTATTAAACTGTAAAAAGAGTTACAGAGGCTTGCTGAGGAACCATAAATAAGAGCTGCCCTCCTTCCTCCCCTACATCCACATGCACTCGTACACTGGGCACAGGCACAACCTCCTGCCAGATAATGGGCACAGCAGACAGGATTCCTGGCACCTGCACTGGAGGCTGCTTTGTTGGAGTTTCTCGCTCCGCTTAACAGCCTTTCTTGTCCCACAAACTCCAGCTCATCCAAAGACACAGAAATTTAAAATTAAAAAAAAATAAAATATTTAGAACGAGCACAATCAATTGTCTTTTAAAAGCTGAACCTTGTTCTGAACACGTATCTGTGTCCAATGTGCATCAAACATGACACAACCGACACAACAAATCCTGCAGGCCAGGAAAGTATGATTTATTTTGTTCCTGCTCTTCAATCCAGCCCCATCTAAACAGACTTCCAGCCAGCTTGTCAGAGAACCTGACTCCAACAGCACCAGGTGCCAATTGCTTCATACAAAGATGCACAAAACTCTACAGCTGACAGGTCTGAGATAACCCAGTCTCAATGAAACCTCCCAATTTCTTCAACACTGCTTAAATCAAACATCCAGATGTTGAGCAACAGGCCCTTACGGCCAAGCACCTGACTTAGAAGCTATGGAAGAAAAATTGACACTTTTAGGATAATTTTGGTTTCTCCTGGTTTCCTCAATTTTTATCTAATATTTAGAGATGGGAACTGAGATGCTTATTTTACCTAAGAGTGGATGTTCTCATCTTCACATGATTCCAACATCTCTAAGATTTAAAGGAATAAAGTCTTTGCAATAAAAATAGAAGTTGGAAATTCTGCAGGGCTGCTAAAGATGGGCATGATTTTTTAAAATAATAATAATAATAATAATAATAATAATAAGTGCATGTACTACTGTTAAACCAAGAGCATTCTAAGGCTAGTATAATTAAGACTCGTGAAATTCTTTCTGCTATGCCCAACTCTCTTGGAAAAAAAAAAGTCTGTATCCCTAGACAAAATACTATATTATTTATGGGTTTATTTATATTATGCCTTTACAACTTATAATAAAAAAAATAAAGTAGCATCAGCTTTGTTCTGTTGCTTTGCAGAGATGCTATTTGATGGTATAGTTTAGGGTTTTATTGTAGTCCTATTTTCTAACCAGCCCCATGGGACCTCAGTGGGTATGTAAAGAGAAGTAAAAGATGGAGTTAAATTCTTTGGTTTTGTGAAATTAAAACTCAAATTCAAAGTTGCATTCAGATCAATGTTTATAAAATATATGGTGTTTTATGTTATTATTATGATTCTCTATTAATACATACTAGAAGAGCTGGTAGATTACTCATGAAAATCAAGAGAGCAAAATACTTATATAGCCTCAGGAAACTTGAAGAAAACACAAATAAGCACACACAAAACTCCCTCCCTTAGATTTCTTTTAGTGTTACCAA
This sequence comes from Actenoides hombroni, assembly GCA_024336885.1. Lineage (NCBI taxonomy): Eukaryota > Metazoa > Chordata > Aves > Coraciiformes > Alcedinidae > Actenoides > Actenoides hombroni. The sequence continues at coordinate 1,088,535 of WUAM01000413.1, read as the reverse complement.
TAGTCTCCAGGTATACCTTTCCCTTTGAGAGGGGCTTGCTCTAATACAAATGACTTGAAAGAAAAATTAAATATATTTTTCCATTCCTTGACAAATAGACATACAAACCACATGCTTGACTACATCATGTAGAGTTACAAACACGGTATGGAGCATTTAAGAAAGTTACATGAAGTCATTCACCAAGCTATGCTGAAAATGGAATCCGGGTTTCCTTATGCTACAACCACCTCCTCGTGTTTTATCTGCAAAATACTAGTTTCCTGCCCTGACCACAAAATATCTGGTAGAAGTCAATATCCTGCTACAGTTACTTGATACCATCAGACAAGAATTAGTGATTTCAGACTTCTCAAGAGCAGAGGCTGCGGTGGGTAGAAACTCTGCAAGTACAGTACATTTCACAGCTCTGCTAACTAAAGGAATTGTAGTGGTTTCATCTTACAGAGAGAATCTGGTTTCAAACAGAATTTAAATTACTTTCCCATAGTAGTTTTATGCTGAACTTATTTAATGGAAGTGTTGAGGTTCTCTTCTGCAACTTTTCCAAGACACAAGTTGTTAGCAGTGTTACTTTGATAGGGTGTGAGGTAACACCTAAACAATCAGGCATACAATGCTGCAGACATTCAATACTTAAGGACCATCAGGATTACTCAAGCCAGACACTAAATAAAATAAGATTTAAAAATAAAGTATAATGAGTTCAAGGAGGGCCCAAATGACATATTCTATTATGTAAGGTGCAGGCTAAATTCTTACTGACCTCAGTTACACACAATAGCACAGACCACGTTCGACAGCAGACTGGTTTTTTAATTGTCTCTACCTTTCTTACTATCATATCCACAACTTTTAAGGGTCTTACAATATGCTTTTACTGTCTGTATAAATCAGGAATGAAGGAAGAAAGAAACAACATCCATTACTTGAAAATTAAACTCACAACATTCTTCATAAAGATTAATCCCACTGTACCTTCTCTCTCTGGTTTGGTTTTTGGGTTCTTTTTTTAAAACAAAAGCATGCAGATAAAGCAGTGTTGTCAATCTGAGCTCTGTAAGGTGCTGGGCTGCAGAAGGGCCCCTCTAAACAAGTATGTCACGGAGCTAGCCCGTACCTGTGCCTCACTGCACATTCCTCTGGCAAAGGAATTCCGGCCCGAAACCTGGTACCCCTCTGCCCTCCTCTGAGTGAGCTCATAATACCGGAATGAAGAGGAAGGAAATCACTATCTCACTGGAATTTCATTAATGGAAATTATAAGCACACATCCTTTTGCTGGAAGTATTTTGCCTGATTATTCTTACCTGCAGAGAATATTTATTATTTTATATAGGTATAAAACATATAACTACCTCAGCAAAATGAATTTCTGGTAAATTCAATGGTATTATGTAATCCAAATGAAATCTGTAACCACTATTGCTGCACAAAAATGACCAGGCTGAAAGTCTTCCATGGAGGGAAACCTGTAAAACAATCATTCCAGCGCTGAACAGTAGCTTCATAAACAATGTAAAAAACCAAACCAACCAACCAACAACAGCAACAAAAACAAACCAAACACAACAAAACAAACTAACAAACAAAAGTAACCACCAACCAAAACAAAAACCAAACAACCGACCAAGAAAACAAATACCAAAGTTTCCTTTTCCTTACTTTCCCCAGCTGAGAGGTAAGAAGGAAAGAAAGAGCCAATGGATCCGGAGAGCTACAGACAGCTGCAGAACACTTCTCTTAATAGCAGAATGAAAATTATTAAATTCCTATTACTGAGCTTTGAAATTAAAAAACCCAAATCAACTGTTTGCTGAAATTTGCTCAATATCTATTGTTTTATGAAACAGATTTATGTTTGGGAAAAAATATAAACCAAACCACAAATCATACAAAAACATAGTATTTGTTAAAGGAAGAAAAAAAAAAAAAAGGCAAAAAATCCCATTAATTTAGTTCCATCCAAAACACTGGGAAAACATTTTGGTTTGCACTTCACAAAGTATCCTTGAATAGAGTTAAAATACTACAGTAGCACTGGAGATCTCACATAAACATTAATTAATTCTACTTTACCACTGTCAGACTGTACTTGAGACTAACTAGTTGGTTTTTAATCCTTGCCACTCCTCTCTGAAACATGTGCAGAACTTGGCTGGATGGTGTGAAGCCGAGAGACAAAACCCAACCAGATTCTTTGGAAACTTCACAGTATCGTGCTAGCACATCGAAGAAAATGCAATTGAGTGGAGAGTCTTTAAATAGCCATAATCAACTTTTTACAGTTTTGTGCCTTACTGCTTAGAGGTTAAACCCTTCCATATGCCCAAAAGCAGACTCTGCAAGTCATTCTGTGTATAGAAGAGCCTTAGGGCATACAAAGCACTACGAGCTATGGTGCAGCCGTTCAAAGAAGCGAAGCAAAGCTACGTAACAGACCTAGGATCATTATGCAAAGGGATATTTTGCATTTCCTGGCTGCAATGTCTGTTTTCATCTAAGGGCTAGAGCAGAAAGTTAGGAGTCACCATCCAATCCTACTGTTGGCTTGCAAGTAGACTTGGGGCAAAGCTTTCTTCACACTTGCAAGATGGTAAAACTAGTATTTAGCCCGCCACAAAAGAACGTGGTCAAGCACAGTAGGACATTGGCAAATCACCCAGACCTAGGGTGAGGCACAATACAGTAATGCAACCAGTGAGTATCTATTTTAAAGTTAAAATTGGAAAGCATTACTTTGTAATAGTAACTGAACAGGTTGCCCAGACTGGTGGCCAGTGTCCTATCCCTGGAACCATCCCAGGTGAGGTTGGCCAGGGCTCTGAGCACCCTGCTCTAGTTGCAGATGGCCCTGCTCCCTGCAGGGGGATTGGATGAGATGACCTTGAAAGGTCCCTTCCCACCCAAACCAGTCTGTGATTCTCTGATCAGTCTCAATCTGATTTCACCTAAGGATAACTTATGAGAATATTGACTGTGCAGAAACCCCAGCATTCTGTGATTCTATGAAATTCAGCACTCAGCCTCTGCTCTGGGAGCTCAGAAAGGACCCATCAGACTTATACTTGAAACAGGGCATGTTCTTCTCTAACACACAGGTTTAGTGTGCAGCACCTCACATTCAGGAACTTAGCCCTTAGACACCATCAACATCGAAATGAAAATAGGCTTTCAGTCAGCTGGACACAGCAGGATTATCACAAAGGGACTTGGTGTGACTCCAGTATAGCCCACAACAGGAGAGTGGCACATGTGGGGTGACATTCCACTGCCACACAAGGCTCTGCAAGGTGCAAAAGTGAGAGAAGCAGGTGATAATTTTGTAACAGGCTGCCCTTGTTTCCATCTCTTCACTAATTTCCTCTCAATCTTGCACACTGTGACCTTTCTGGCCAAAGGAAAAAAAAAAAAAAAAAAGAAAAAAAGAAAAAAACCCCACTAATAAATAAAAAATAATAATAATAAAAAAAATGCTATATTCTAACAGGAATAGTAAAACATGGAGGGAAAGGATGCAGGAGCCAGCTCTGGAGCCCTGCTCCTGCAGGATGTGTTTCTAAATCTCAGTCAATACCACACATTTTCCAAGGAGTGAGGCATTTCACATTTTATTAATTCTAACTAAAGCCCTTTTTATTACAAAAGTCCTATTTAGCATTTGATTGCAGCCATCACCACTGGGGCTCTCACTGTATCAGAGCAGAAAATCCATGTTGGTGCAGACTCTACATCGATATTTTTCCTCTCTTGCCATCTCAATCCCAGAAGGTGCTACTGGAATTATTTTAAATACACATCCAGAGGTCCCTTCCAGCCTGAGCTATTCTATGATTTTTAAACATGTATTTGTTTCATTTACACTCTCACACAAACTTGGTACCCTGCTCCCACAGATGACTGAAGTTACATGTTGTTATTACCACGGGGGTTTGGCCTCCCCAAAAAGAAGGTCTCTACACACCAACCGCCTCACTTAAAGGGCTGCAAGTTTATGAAGCTAAAGAGATCATTTCGTTAATATTTTTTCCCCTTTTCAAAGCCCAACTCTTCAGTGGAAAAACTGATTTAACATAGTTTTCAAATAACCCGCGCTCTGGTCTGATTGAAATCAAATAGTCAAATACTCCACATGGACCGTTTGGCACAGCCACGACAGAATGAGCTGGTTTGCAAGCAGCCAGCCACCCACAATTAATTTGCCACCTTGACTTAGAAACGCGGGTTGTCAATTAATTAAAAAGCACATGCCACTAGTCTTCAGTTCTTTCTGACCTGCAGGCTTTCTTTCCTCCTCAGTAGACTCTTTATCTTAAAGGGAAGGAAAAAAAAAAAACAAACCCAAAACAAAAAACCCAAACTACCACCTAATAATGAAAACACGATTCGGGTTTTCTTGGCATCTAATAAACGTTGTTCTCAGCTTTAACAGATTTATCAGGTTTACAACCACCGTGTCGCCAGCATCTGTCTGGGGTAGAGCTGAGCAGACTGAATTTCCAGTGCAGGTTCCTAAATATACATGGAGTGAAGCCTGCGTGACCTCACTGTCTGGCTGCGGGGTTACATCCACGGCGCTCGTTGGAAGATTTTTCTTCAAGGGCCGTTTGATCTTCAATCAACAATGCTTATCAGTGGCCAAGTCTGCCAGCCATTCCCTAAAGTTTGATATTTTTAACAGCACATTCTTCTTCTCCTTTGAGCGCTACTTAGAGACAAGATAACGCATCAGGGGAAAAGTTGCCTCCCTGGGTTTAACACAGACAAACGGAGCAGGATCTTGTTGGGGGAAGACATACTTCCCAGGGCTACAACAAGTTCCAGCTTCTGTGGTTCATGTTCCCCCCACGTATTTATGCTTTTTCTTCTTCATATGACATCCAAACGTATTTTTTGTACCCATTGCATCACAAACCAAGACAATTCAATTAAGTGCTTCCATACAAAACTTCCTCTGAAGTTTTCATAAATTTAATTTCCACGCTGACAAAGTTTCTTTCCTTTTTGCTAAGGACTCCAGGGCACACTGTCCTTCTTCTGACACTAACGACTAGAAATCTAATTCCCTAAAAACACATCATTCTTCCACGGCAGGCACACTGTGCAGAGACAGCTCACTGTATAAAAACCCACTGATCAAAGGAGCACCCATGAAAAATGATAAACACAGGATGGATCTAAACTATTATTTTTTGACAGAGAAAAAAAAATACTACCTTTATTTTTAGGGTTCAGTAACTGTAAGTGATGACACAAAAAGTCTTTTAATTCAGAGCTAGGAAGCAGCATCAGCCAGGGGGACCTGAAGCCCACGGACACCTCTGTGAGTGCAGTAGTGCTGCACTTGGGTAAACCAACCTTCAGCAGCCCACATTGTCCTCCCCCCGGCTGCAGGGTCCTGAAGATCCCTGGGGCCATGGCAGGATCTTCCCCATAGTGTAAAGGAAAGGTGGTGGCAGAGGTAGAATGAAACAGCTCCTCACTGAGATCAGCTTTGTGGGAGAAAGGAGCTCAGCCTGCACGGAATAGGACTGAGGTCCACCAGTGCCTCATGTGGCAACAAGCTGCTGTAAGACCAGCACCATGGGAGGCCAATCTCTTGGTTACCACCACCTGCCCCATCTCCTCCCCTACACAGGGTGATCCTTCACATGAAAACTGTTTCATTTGAGGGTTTTCAAATGACTTAATGACTCCTTGCGAGCGGTACAGTTCTACCACCTTCCCAGGGAGAGGGAGAAGATGCTCATGGAATAAACTACTGGGTAAATCAGGCTGGAAAGGTTTAACTCTTTCAAAGGTATAAACACAGAGATGCACATCTCTGGGAAAGAGAAGCCTTTCAGGGTGCCCTGGGCTCTGCTTGCACCTCTCCAGGGACCCAGGTCTCCTACAGTGGATGCTCTGAGCTCAGGATGACTCAAATTATTTTTATAGATAACTCCCAAATGCCTGAGGTACCCCCAAAATGACCCACTGGTCCTGGGGATGGAGACTTGGGCCAGTTCATGCAGAGGATAAATGGCAGAGCCACAACAGAGCCCTTATCTCCCACCCCTGACCACAGGCAAGCACAGGCTCCACCCCGCAAGCAGAAAGAGGTGAAGAGGAAGATGAAGGCGCCAGTTTCCTCTAAAGCTGAGAGGAGGAGTGCAGTGCACAGGCAGACAGCCGGGAGAAAGGGGATGGAGCCTCCCTGATGAGTCCAGGCAGGAATGGAAACTCTGAGTCATCGGCAGGTTTTGTGGGAAGAAAAACCTGCTTGTGCCATCGAGCTAATACGATAAAAAAAAGAGCCCCTCAGCAGCACCGAGGTGGAACAGGATCCACGAGGCACAGGGCAAAATACAACCCGGGTGACCAAGAGGACAGTGGTGTGTCACCAAAGGCAAGGGTGACACTGGCCAGCATGGCCAGTGCTCGCTTCTCCTCCTCCATCTCCCAGAGCACAACAATGCCAGGACTGCCCAGTTTGGAGCAGGGGCTGCCCCAGCTCTTCTTTGCCAGTAGCTTCAGCCCTGTGGAAGTGAAGATGTACATCAGGGGCGGGGAGGAGAGGATCAGGGCAGAGCCCCAGCAAGTTTTACCTCCCACATTGCTTGGGAACAGGTCCCGTTATGGCCGTCCCTTTTTTGTAGCTCCTGCTAAGTTACAAGATCCCTAAACAGAAAACACCACGTTAAAATAAAAATAAATAAATAAAAGCACCAGGAGAGCAAGAGGCTGGGTACTTAAACCAATAGAAAAAACAATGAAATATCTACAGTTCTAACACTCGCGCAATCCAGCCTTCTGTGTCCGTGATTAGAGGTCAAGAAACTGCCTCAGACCAAGAGTCTCCTGATTTCTGCAGATAAGGTTCCTCAGAAGCCACGCACGGCAACCAGCACAAACCGACGCTCAAGTCATCTGTCCGTAACAACCATTACTGGTCCAGGGGCCCTAATTTAACACTCGCCTAACAGCGAACGTTCGCCACGGAGCCGAACTGAAATCACGCAGTCGTCGGGAGGAGATTTATATTCTATCTGCAGAGGTCAACCAATCTATGCAAAAGATGCC